>VZTD01006011.1:1238659-1492500 GCA_013397725.1 Rhagologus leucostigma | reverse complement strand
ACTTGGGGAATTACAAGCATGTGTGCTAAAAGCGGTAAGGATACATAAAAACTCTATAAAAGTGTATATGAAAGGGTATATAAGAGGGGTATATAAAAAAGCAAAAAATCATCATGGCATCAAGTTGACACAACAATGTTCAGTCAAAGGCTGGACTTAGTGATCTTGGAGGTCTTTCCCAACCTAAATGATTCTATGATTCCATGATTATACCAATCAGTGGAGACAAGCACTAGATACCAGGCATTTGAATTCTAGTATTCAGGTGTGTGTTTGAAGGTTCTCTAAACCATGGGAACCTCTGTAGTGAAATAAAAATCCCCTTGGAATCTCACCTTGCTTCTGAACTGTGTAGAAATACCTGGGAAGAGCCATCTTCCTGGGAGCCCAGAGCTCAAGGATAGGCACAGTAGATATCAGTGTGTGTTTTCTGAAGACTGAGGGAAGTTAATCAAAACATTTTAAGATCTTTAAAAAATGGGATTGGCATCAGTTAAGTAGCTCTAGGCAAAGATTTGTGGTTAGTTATCTTCTTCACTTGAACATAACTTGAGTTGAAGCTGCTCATTTCTGTATTTCATGTCCTGAATTGACTTCCATGACTTCTGAGCTACTCCAAAGCATAACAACTTTTCCTGCTTATACATGTTGCAGGAATAACTTATCATGGCCTGTTTGCCAATGATTACAATGTTTCTTTATGTTATAATGATTGTGTGATCTGGTGAATTCGATTTTTTCATTTCTGTAGCACACATTGTCAGCCTCTCTTAGAAAATTATCTTTGTCCATATGAAAGGACAAATCCATTTCAAGGTTTTAAACATTTTACTGTTGTCATGTTTATGGTGACCGTCAAGCTCTTTTGTGATCCTGCCAGGCAAGGCTGTACTCAATGTGTGAGTTGGGCAATTTATCTAAAAATGCTGCTTGCAAGCTCAGGTAGAGACTCAGGTACCTTCGTCGGTGGTACAGAACACTTGTGGGTTTGGTTTTAAGGTTTTAAATCTATTTTTTTCCCCATTGGAAGCATCACAAGGATCAGCTCTAATAATTTTGGACATTTGAGGGTTTGAAGTGCCCTCAAAAGAGCCTATGCTTACTTCTGGAGAGGTCTGTGAGGGTCTAGAGGCAGCTCATCATAGGGAAGAGGTATTTCATGAAACACAACCCACACCTACTTTCTTCTGCCTGTAATACTCCCACTGGTAAGTTAGTGATCCATTACATATATAATCAGAGAATTCTAGAATCAGTAAGGCTGAAAAGACCTCCAGGATCCCCAAGTCCAACCGTTAACTCAGCACTGCCAATATATACCAATTATACACTAATCCCAGCTCCCACCCCTGTCACAGGATGCAGGACACCCTCTCTGAGCAGTGCCAGTCATCCTATCATTGCAGTTCTGGATTATCCAGTGGCTTTTCTCTGGTAAACAGCAAAGGTTGCTCATAGAGGAATAATCCCTTCTGCTTTCAGAAGCAGTTAAAGTGGAGATGACCCTGACTGTAGAGATTATTGTGTAGAGCCTATCTTTGTAAAGCTGGGAAGACAGCAGGTAAGGAATCCACACACTCAGAGGTCTGTGATGAAATGAAAATGTTGGGGACCCATACAGTGTTGGAGACCTACCCAGAATTCTGGCTTGCTGATATCAGATGGAGTCCAGATGAGATGGAAGGGGGTGCTTTGCTCAATTTGAAGCACACTGCTTGCAGACCTGGGTATTTGGGGCTGCTTTACCAGAGTTGTATCTTCTCCTAACCAGGAAGATGCAAAACACTATTATCATTTAAATTGAAGAAAAGGAAAAGGGCTAAATTCTGGTGTGGTTGTTTGACTCGTGGTGCTATGGAGTCACTGGGGACATCTATCCCTCTGTTTCAAGATGCAGAAGCAGACCACTGCTTGAACATCACCTAAAGAAAGGCAGGCTGGTGCAGAGGAAAGGCAGAGCTGCAGCCCTGATGGCTAGGATCAGACGTCCTGATAGACTCAGAATAGAGTTGCTGCTGACTTAATTGGTAGCAAATGACAGAGCATGAATTTTTATGGAAAAGACACTCAGAAACCAAGTAGGAAGTGTCTCAAAGTGAAGTCAGGGAGACAGCTATTTGCAGGGATTTCCTCCTGACAGCATCGTCTAGTAAACCCAGCCAAAGGACTTCACATGCATGAAAATAGTGTCCAAGTCCTGGCTCCACGGAGCAATTCTGTGCAGTCCCATTTGCTAGGTACACTTGGTCCCAGCTTCTGCTGGAATAAAAGGTGAATCAAAGGAAAATGGTGTCCAGAAGTTCAGAGCAACCCAGACGGCCCTAACCACATGACAGGCCCAGAGGGAAGTTTTAAACCACCCACACAACAGCTTGCACAGCTTGCCAAAAAGTCAGATCCTTCGGCTGGGGGAAAAATAGCTTGCATCTGGATTCTGTGTTTGAAGCCCATGGTAGAGGAAGAAGAGAATGAGGAGGAGGAGTGGGAAATGTGTTCTGCACAGGCCAGATTGCAGTTTGATTTGAAGCGTAAAAGGAAGGAGTTTATTATTCTGATAGTAATAAGTCATTTCTCACTATAAGCATAAAACAACGTTCTACGAGTGGCAGTTCAGCCAAGAACAGAATTAGGGCCATTCCTACCCTGGTTTCAGTCCAGCCTGCCTTTGCATATTTTAAAAATAAAACACAGCTCTGTGTTTATTTCAATGGGTAGAGACTGGAGGGAGAAGTTCATCAGCTTCTAATCATGTGGGCTAAAAGCAAATCCTTGGCAGCTGGACCTATCATAAAGGGTCTGAATGTAAAACAAGCCAATGTGCTCAGGTTAATGGTCAGGTACCTGTGCTTTGAAAAGGCAAATCAGGTCTTGAATTTCCGGCCAGTGGGTCAAAGTGGGGTTTATGTTTGTGGCACCAACACAGCGCATGACCCTGAGTAAATCATGACTCTCAATCTTTTTTTTCTTCTATATGGTGACAGTTGAGAGGCAGTGAAGCTTGTCTTGGAAAATCCTTGAGGACAAGGTATCCACATTGCTGACTCTAGCTGTACTTTGGCCACACGGATGGCAGATGGACTAGAAAACTGAATGCTATCAAGCCTTGGCCTGAGCACTAGACTTGGTTGGCTGTGCCATTAAAGTGTTGAAATTGTCTCTGGCAAACTTTCTGGCCTAGAAGAAAAGTACTATCGGCGATTTTCAGACATGGTTAGGGAGTTAGTCCAGGCCAGGGACTGCTCCCCACAGGCATTTTGGAGAGGGTCACCGTGTTCATTCAGACTGGAGAAGGCTCCAGGGAAACCCTATTTTGTGTCCTATCAGTACTTAAAGGGACCTTATAAAAAAGAGGGAAAGAGATTTTTTTACACAGGCAGGTAGTAATAGGGCAAGAGGGAATGGTTTTAAACAAAAAGCTGAGAATTAGATTAGATATTAGGAAGAAATTCTTGACCGTGAGGGTGGTGAGGCCCTGGCACAGGCTGCCCAGAGAAGCTGTGGCTGCCCCATCCCTGGAAATGAGTTCAAGGCTAGGTTGGACGGGGCTTGGAGTAACCTGGGATAGTGGAAGGTGTCCCTGCCTATGGCAGGTATTGGAACAAGATGATCTTAAAGTCCCTTCCAACCCAAATCATCCTGGGATTTTATGATTCTATGACTTAGGAGTTGAGACTTGAAGCAAAGGTACATCCCCACTATCCCAGCTGGTCTCAGTGGTAGGTTTAGTTATTAGAAATGATGTAGCCAAAATATCCACAGACTGGTTAAAAAGAAGCAATGTGAGTCATTAGCTGGTGGGATGAGCTGTGGGGTGCCTGACCTCGGGGCCACTCGGTCTAGAGGACATGAAGGGAAGGCTTAGGCCTGTGCTGGCATAAGAAGCTGCAGCAGTAACTTTATCCTGAAAATTGGCCTACGCTGGTGCATTTTATGCAATGGTAATGTGACATGTAGGCTGGCACATGTGCAGGCTTGGTGGCATAGCCAGAGCCTGTGGGGATGCAAGGCAAAATGTCATTTCTCACCCTTTTCCTTGTACCTGTCTCATGCTCACATAGCACAAACCAGAGCCAGGGCTGTGGGAGGAAGATGCACTGTGGAGCAGAGGATGAGGCATTCTGCCTGTGGCTTCATCATCAGCTCCCTCTGACCTCCGGCAAATTACTTAACCTCATTGCTTCCATTTCCCTTGCTGCCACATGGGTCTAATAATACCATCACAGGACGGTTGTGAGCATTAATTAGCATATGTAGAGCACTTTGAAGATGAAAAGCTTTTAATGACTGCTGGGGATTATTAACGCTGGTCATGTTCAGTAAGTGTTATTAAAAAGAAACCAAATCTGAATGCTCTCTACTGAACCTCATCAGTTCCCGGGGCTTGAATGCTGGTGGAAGGACGCGATGTAATTCCTCAGTAAATTGCCCACGGGCTGAATTTATCGCTGGAAACCGCAATCCTGAGAGCCAGCCAGAAGAACCAAGCATCATCTGCTGTGACTCAGTGCACCTTCCCAAGTGGGAAAAGAGGCAATGGCATGGCTGCAACTGTGTTCGCTTTTGATCTGAGTGGCACATGCTTCTGAGCACTCCTGAGCTCGTTGAGGAGATTGGGGATTATCTGTGGGTTGTTTAAAGTAGAAGCATCTGCTCCTCTTGGAGACAACCAAGAGGCACTCGATGCTGCCTGACTGAGGTGTAGGAACTGGTTTGGGGTTGTACAGATGAGGATGGTGTGCTGTGGGCAAGTTTCTTGGAGTGGTCTAACATGAGTGAAAGCCTGTGAGAGGCCAAGGGAAAAAAAAAACCAGGCAGGGAGATTTCACATAAATATGTGGTAAAATACTGAAACACAGACAAACATATGTTAATCGAATGGGCAAGAAGAAAAAAATAATCATTTCAATCTTCCTACGCTTGCCTTTACAGATGAAATAGAATATCTGAAGGGCTGTCTTTTGCTTTTGATCTCTTGCTTTTACTTGGAAATGCTGCTGTGCATGAGGAGTGATGCTTGTGCTGTAAGGGCTGGTGCTGGAGAACATGCAGGTCTGAGTACTGTGGATTTGCAGTGTGATTGCAATGCATAACTCAGCTCTGCCTCAGTTTCCTCCCCTGCCTGATGAATTTGCAACACGTCAGTCTTGCACTGCCGTTCACTTTCTAGTGTGTCCAAGCGCCTCCACGCAGCCCGTGGGTGATGCCAAGAATAGCTTCTCTCTTCTACGTCTTTAATTACTGAGGACAAGATGTTGGCATTCCATAGTGACTCAAGGTAGGACCTGGATTTAATTCCACTAAGACTTAGCCAGCAGCTTTCCATGCAGGTTATCAGTGAGAACAATTTGCTGACAATTTGGCTGATTGTTTTTTATAGGTTTTCTCAATCGGAGGAGCAATTGAAATATTATTATTACTATTATTATCGTTGTCATTATCTTTATTATCACTTGTATTATTATTTCTAGCACTTATATTAATATTACTGTGGCTATGAGAGCACTTTATTGTCTCCTAACTAACAAAACTATTGTCTTTATCATAAGAGATACATAGCAGTGCTTGCATGTGGATTTTGCAGACCTATTTCATGAAATCTGTTCATTTTACACAGACAAATTAATTTTCCTTTCAAGATAAGAGTAATAAATAATTCTAATCATTACAGTGATTTTTTTTCACATCCTCTGTTTTTCACACTGTATCTCATGGCTTTTCCTGTGGCTCTACAAGGAAGATTGGCACTAACATCCGCATCACCAGGCTGCTGATGCGTGGGACAGAGCCCATCCCCAGTGCCCAGACATCAATGCACAAGTAAGCCCAGTGCTTCAGTTTGCCATAAACCAAATTAAACAGATTCCATACCACTCCAGGGTTCACAGACACATAAAGTAGGGGAGTGCTCAACTCCATTTTGTTACGCTTGGAGAATACTCCCAAATAACCTAGCATGAGCCACCACTTGGAAAACCACATTGCAGTTTAATCAATAATTCAATATTCCACGAGCCAGTACTGCTGCCATAGGCAGCAGATGTACAAACATCTCTCAAACTGAAAATTCTCCCAGAAATCTGTCCTTATTAAAAAAAAAAAGAAACCTGACCCCATTTAATAATGTCGGAAGAGCAGACAGGAGACATTCTAGAGTCAATCCTGAAAATCATGTGTATTTTTCAGCTTTAAAGTGAAAATGGCACAGGATGGCTGTTGTGATTTTGTGTGGAATGATAGAATGACCCTCATGGAAGGGATTTTTGAAAATCTGTGGACAAACACAAACATATTAATGGACAGGTCTTTTAAATTGCATTTGATTCCCCAAATGGCTTGTTCGCCTTGGCCCAGCTTCATCCAATCCCTCTGGAACAGCCTTTTTTTCCCACCCAAGACCCAAACAGCCCCTTGAAAGTATTTATTTTTCTTCACTGGTGATGCAGGAAACCTTGGGATTATACCACCAACAAAGATTTCCCAGTTGAATGCCAACTGTGTTGTGGGATCCCACTGAAGCCAGTAGTTTCACATTTGTGGGAAATTAATTTAAGACCTGTTGGGTCTTCATCAAGGGCTTCCTTCTTCCTTCCTTAGCTCTCAATGTGATGGGAGCTTCTCGAACAAGATAGTGTCAAACTGTTCTTACCAACCTATGGATGCCATGCCTGGACTACAGAAGCACAGCGTCTGATGGATATGTGATCTCATGCAAGTTTATTCCTATACCTGGAGACACTGAAAAATGAAGGCTCCTCTGCCATTTGCTGTCATCTACTTTCACGGTGGGAAAAGAATGAGAATTCTCAGCTGATTGTGAGTACAGTTCTTTGGAGAGAAGGCTTGGAAAATCTGGCAGTGTGAGTGGTACCTCCCCCTGTGCATCTGCTTTGCTTTCCTGAGTCTTCCTAGGGATGTGAAGAGGGGTGCAAAACTGAGGCTGCAGCTCTCAGCATGGGATCACAGAATCATGGAATGGTTTAGGTAGGAAGGAACCTTCACAAGCACCTTGTTCCAACCCCTGCCATGGGCAGAGACACCTTCCACTAAACCAGGTTCCTCCAAGCCCCATCCAGACTGGTCTTGAACCCTTCCAGAGATGGAGCATGCAGAAGTTCTCTGGCGAGAGTGTCCCAGTGCCTCACCGGAGATGAGCTGCTGCTTCTCCTCCTGCTGTCAGCCCAGGGTCACACAATATCTGAAGCCCCACTCTTCTTTTTGGCAGCAGCCACCTTCAAAGACTGTGGCACTGTCTATGGGAGCTCAGCTGTGTCCTTTTTTCATTCTTTTGGTAATTTTTCTCTCTCCCATCCCACCTGAGGGTGACTTCTAAAATGTTTCTGTCTCTGAAACTTGTTGCTTGCCCATGAGAAGGAATCATATTACGCCAAGAGTTGCTGTTTTCAGCAGGTGAGTTGCAGAATGGGAACAAGCTGCTGGAGAAGATAGAGGGAGGCTGGTAAACTGAACGGGCTTGAATCTGAACTCACACTGCCTTTGCACTGCTCTAATGCAACTTGAATGGAGTGTTTTTCCTTATTCATAAGGATGTCAGTGAGAAGGGAAACTGATCAGACTCTAATTTAATCCCAGGCTTTGGCAAGAACCTCCATCTCCCTTTAATGAGTGGAGGTCCTTTTCATTAGGCTCTCAAAGGCCGCGGTGCTGGGTGCCAGTACAAAACCCGAGATAGGCAGACGTTTATGTAATGGCAGCAGGCAGAGTGTCTTAGAGAAATGGAAAAGGCATTTTAATCGTGGTATTAGGTTAGATTCCACAAGACAGTATGGAAGGCATCAAGATGCGAATGCCATAACAATCTGGAGTGTGTTACCACTGCATTGATCTAATATTGCGATGTAGTAATAGTAATTTCAGGGATATCTTGCAAAAATGCACTCCAAGTTACAATGGAAAAAATAGGGGGGAGGAGAGGAGGAGGAAAGGAAAAGTTAATGCCTGTGCAGCTGCTAACAGGGGAGCAGCTTTGTATCGGCACTCACAGCTCCAATCTGTGCTGTTAACCAAGAGCAATGTCCCAGGTTTCCTTGGAGAAGCCAGGGCTGTGAAAAATAAGAGTTGCCCTCTCTAGTTACTGATTTATGCACAAATCAAATGAGTGTCCATTATTAAGGCATCTCTGGGCCCAGCAGCCCAACTAAAAACAAACATATGGTTGCTCTCCACGGAGAGGTGGAAGAACTTGGCTTGGGAAGAGACAGGCACAGCCAAAGGAAAGCCTCCACTCCCAGTGCGCTTCTGAGCAACAGAGGACTTGGCGATTGCAAAGGGGTTAATGCAAGGCTCAGCTCTGTGCTCAGCTCTCATCTCAGGGGTGTACCAGCAGTGATGGTCTACAGAGAGGTAGAAACATTTCACCAACACCAGGCCTGATACTGCCAAGAATGCTTTGGAATAAGCCTGGTGGTGTGTTTTGAAGAGTTGTTCCCAGACTTCGTGCCTGTATCCACAATAAACCTCATCTCTGAATGCATTATGCATGTATTTGCCACATTGCTCTGTAGAGCCAGTACTACACTCCAGAGAAACACAGAATAGTTTGGGCTGGAAGGGACCTTAAAGTTCATCTAGTTCCAAATCCTCATGAGCAGCATGAAAGCAACATGAGTTTTGCTTGCACCTTGATCCCATTTGCCTTTGTGGCAGAGGACATTGTGTAATTTTGGGAAACAACTGTTCCTAAGTGTGTCTGATACCGTCACTGCAAGAGCAGTTAGGAGGAATGCAGTGTGCACAGAGGTGGCAAAACACATTCTTTTGGCTCTAGAGGTGCCCACGAAGATGCCCTGTGGCAGCGGAGTATCCAGAGCTGGATAACATGGTCTTGGGACATCTCTTGAGCTTCTCTAGTGCAGACGCACTTGAAGAGATTGAAAAGCTCGTAAAAGAAAAGGCTGCTGATGTAGTAGGCAGGGAGTGTGGTTGGAATGTTACAGGAGCATTGCTTGGATTCACAGCTGAAGTAGATACAAGCTGGTGAAGTCACAGATCATGGAATCACAGAATCACTAAGGTTGGAAAACCCACAGCTCCCTCAGCTGCTCCTCATCAGACTTGTGCTCCAGACCCTTCCCCAGCTCTGTTCCTTTCTCTGGACACTCTCCAGCCCCTCAGTGTCCTTCCTGGCTTGAGGGGCCAGAGCTGGACACAGCATTTGAGGTGTGGCCTCAGCAGTGCCCAGCACAGGGGGGCAGTCACTGCTCTGGTCCTCTTGATCATACTATTGCTGGTACAGATCAGGTGCCACTGGCCTTCTTGGCCACCTGGGCACACTGTTTTCATTCTGGTAGACCCTTGGGTTTATTCTCCTGCTCTTCACTGGCTGATGATACCCAGAATGGCCACAAATCATTTTCATTCTGATCTAGGGGGCTAATAGGATGTTAGATACACATGGCAGATTATTCACACCCTTTATTCAAGAGCCTGCATGATCAAGAGTGGGAAATAAAGGGCCTTGAAGTTCACAACATCCACTGTCTTTTGTTTTATTTTTCATATCTGTCGTATTTTATGTCCTTATTACTGTGCAGACCAAGCAGAGGGAGCGAGTTAAATTTTTTAGGAAGATAGGATTCTTTGATTCCCTTTCAACTTCTGCAGAGGAAATAGCCATACAGCCATTAGTGAGAAGCAGAGGTGGTGTTTAAGACAGCAGAACTAATTGTTTAGGAAAAGAAATAGGAGTTAGGAACATAAGAAGGAGAGATATGAAAGGATAGTCTGTGAGACACAGAGTTTGGCTTCTAAGAAGTTACTTAAATGCAAAGTTAAACTCTGCCTAAAAAAGCTAAATAAAATTTAGTTCCTTATCAACCTTGAAGATCAAAGCTTGGCTTTATTCCATTTCTTATTCTGTCCACTCTGATTTAAGATTTGAGCCTCCACTCAGTGAAAGAGTGTTAAACCAGCCTTTCCCTGTGCTGAGTTGTACAGAAAGAGCTGCAGCAAATGGGATCATACAGGTAGTCCACACAGTAAAATGTACAAAAGATGGTAGATATAATTTTATATCACATGTTTAGAAAACATAAAGATGGTGAAAATTAGAACAGTGACTTTTTTTACCCCCTTAATTTTAAATCATCCAAAAGAACATGTTTGAAATAGCTGAAAAGTTAAGAAGTTTCTCACCATCTCTGTGCCCTGCAGGATGCTGCAAGCTCTGAAGCGATGTTGCCACCTTGTGGAACTGGAAAAAACTCTGTTCGTTTACAGGAAAAAAAATTACCAGCTTTCCCGCCTTGTAGTTTCTGCCAAATTAGGGAAAACAGTCCTGTGCGCTGGGAGGAAAGGGGCCGATGGGCTGAGGATGTACTGGGACAGAGCTGGAACTGGAGTGCCCACACCTCCACTGCTCATTCTCAGAAAGAAATATATTGTCTTTGATTTTCTTCTTTTTATTTCCCATCCCCTGTACTCATTCTTTTTTCTTTCTTTCTCAGGGACAGGTCATCTGCTCGCTGTCTTGCAAGGAAAACTTGTAATTTTCATAAAGTTCCATGGATTATTATCCTGTAAGAAGCAAAATGAAAGATCCCCTGTCTTTTATGCTCTGTGGTCCCGAGTCCTTGTACAAGAAAAGCTCCCACTGGCTTAGGGCAGACTTTTGTCTGGTTTCTGAAGCCACACTTCTCCGTGAGATTCATAAAGAAAACCTTCAAAACCTGTGGGTACATGCCCAGCCTGTGTGGGCCAACGCTTTGGAGAACACACATCACTTTTATGCTCAGGAAATCAAAACTGGGCACGGGGAAACGATCACTTTAGCTTTCAAAAAGAGCGAGTGCCTGACCTGGAATTTGCAGTATTTAATTTCAGAGTGGAACAACATGATGGAGAAATTTGGCTGTGTTTGGCAGGAGGATGCAAGCCAGTATCACCAGGGGCGGCTGCTCCATCCAGGGATGGGTGCTCTCGCTGGCTGAAGAGCAAAATCCAGATTCCTCACACCTTTACTCCTCTTTCTATCTCTTATGGCATCCAGGGCTGACCTGCAGAGTGGGGAGTTTAAGGGAGGCTCTCAGAAAAGTTTCATGCACTGAGGGATTATCCTATCTTTTTCTATTAAATTTTAGCTTTAGTTAGATTTTGTATCTACCAGTGGGCCCTGAACACCCAGAAATTATTACTATCAGTAATTCTAAAAGCATTTTTTCCTTAATAAAAAAAAAATTGTCTCTGACAGAATGGGAGTTTTAATTTGAAACCTGTTTTAATTAAAAAATGGGAACTTGAGTTTTCAACATATGCCCAGATGTTAGGATTTTCCTGCATTTCCCTATTTCTCTTTTCTTCTATTTTCTCCTGCTCTTGCTGCTTTTTTGCAGTGGCAAAACAAGGTAAAATAGAATACAAAATAAAATATTAAAATAAAAAAGGACAATTTAAAAATAAAATTTAAAAAAATCAATTAAATGACAAAACAAAATTATAAGGGAAATACAAGAGTGTCGAGAGGGAAAAAGAGCAAATATCAATAAAAGCATGTAGTTTTAACTCTACCCCTAAAATAAAATGAAAAAATAGTCAAGACTTTTTTTTTTTTTTTTTATTGAAAACTCTGCACTGTTTCTGTTTCTGGTCAGCACTATTTATAAGCGATCACCACTGAATCGTTCAGCCTCTGGCAACGCCAGCATCTGACCGGCGGTGGGTAAACAGCAGCTCCTGTCATACAATGTGAGTAACAAACTTCCATTTACAAAATATGTTTACCCCACTATGTGCTTGGGCATGAATGCTACCTTCTTTTTTTGTCTCCAGGTCTGGATTTCCCCTCCAAAGGGTCCTGGAGAGCCCTAGGAGCTCCAGCGCTTACCGCGTACGTGCGTGTCCGCACACACACGCGCAAACGTGGACACAGAGCCTCCCACCTCCCCACTGGGACGTGGGTTAGCAAGTTATAAATCCAAACCTATCCCAAGAAAGGAGGTCTGGGCAGCATGGTATTCCTGCTTCGTGCTGCCCACAGCTCCAAGATTTTGGCATTAAAGGATCAAGGGGGAAATTGGTGTTTCGGGTTTATTTTTTAAAAATAACCCAAATTAAACTGTTGAATGCTGAGTTCTCGACCACCCCAGCAAGTTAAAAGCTGATCCACCTGATAAAAGTACAATGCCCTGATAAGCTCCTCTTTGGTGGTATTCAGGGATGTTGGGGCCTGAAACTGGAGGTTTTCTGCCTGTGCCCACTCCTCTTCACCCAGCACAGCTCCAAAATCCTCATTCCCACCTGACACATTGCCAAACCTCTAGGTTACTCCCATCCTAGCAAGCAAACAGGATGAGAACTCCAAATATGCCCCCTCCGTCCCCCCCATACATTTGCCCACCTGGAACCATCTTGAAGTGCCATGGATGTGTCCAACAGAACCGAAGCCAGGCCCCCATCCACACCAGTCCAGCACTGGGATAAACACATCCCTTGAATGGAGTCAGATTTGTCCAGAAAGGGAAATGAAAGAAGGAACTTTCAAGACTATATAACTTTTATGTGTCCCTCTCTTTTAGATCATAGGGAAACAAATTTATCTCCAGAGCCTTCGTTGAAAGAAAAGGATTCACAGAAATTTTGACCTGGAGTGCACTTTAATAGTAATGACAATTTCTTGTAAGGTCATATTTTACCTGGAACCAAGTCAATGTCTATAAAAATGCTATAATGAATTGACAAAATGATTCCTGGCACTTCTGTCTGCTATTTTTCTTCTACAAAGCAATTTTTGTTTGCAAAGACAGATGCAAATCCTGGCAACTCAAGTGCCAAAGCACTGAAAGGCACAGTAGGCAATTTCATGGTCAATGACATACTTTTATTTTAAAATTATGCTGGAGAACTGAGAAAAACACATGCGCAAAGTTTGCAAATTAGTATAGAAAAGGCTTGTGGGCAGCTAAGGGAGCCTCGAAGGTGAACTCATGCCTTGAGCCTTTAACTCTCCAGCAGGTGCAATAGGGTGCAAAAGGGTGACCAGTTTTATCACTCTGAGTCTCTGATGCTACTGAGAGCTGAGTGAAACTCCCCCAAAAACTGTGTGAGCGTCAAACCTGGGGTTTGAGCAGTGACTCTGCAGGTTTTAAGTTTTCCCTTTCTCCCTCCCACCTCAGCCCCATCGTTCCCCTGCAAGCATGACAACCCCTTTCTGAACAAAGTACTGAAAATGCCAGAGTTTAGACTATCAGATTTTTCCTTTGGACCAGTGAAGTGTAAGGAAGAAAAAGAAAACACCACTTACCAGACAGAGAAAATTTAAATCATCAAAATGAAATAAAACAGAAGCCGGGCAAAGCTGTTTTTAATGAAGACCATTACAGAGAGAGGTGGTGTTCTCCTTCCGTCTGTGTTTGTGTGTGTGCAAACCCTTTTCTATCCAGTCACAATCAGGGAGCTGAAAAATCTGTCTTTAATTGCAGATGTTGTAAAAATAATCACATAGGAGACTAAACTAGCATTAAAAATGTGAATTCTTGACTTGTTGCCTCGGCGCGGAACGTCTTTCTATTGAACTGCTTATAAAGCAGTAAACTATGAGTCAAAATTTCTTCAAGAAGATGCCTTTTCTTGTTATGGTTATTTTACTTCAGAGGGTGTTTCGTGGCTTTGCCAGAAAAAGGAGATGGTGGGGAATGTTTGCTCTGTCTTAAAAGACTGCTTTGTTTTTAATTATCCTTGCTGTAAAATACAGTGAGATCTTTCTGCTTCCATTTTTTTTCAGCTCAGATAAAATTCTCAGCATTTCAGCAATTTTTTTCTCCTCTGCAGCTTTTTCCCATTTGAACTGTTATTTATTACTTCTTTACTACCTTTCACACAGTTAAATGAAAATCTTGATGCTTAATGGTGAAAACACCCAAAAGGAATTTAATTTTATTTTCAGGGTAATGTTGCCCTCAAAAGAACAATCTACCTCCAAACAATGAGAAATTGTTTCTCCAATCCCACCTACCCTCCTCCTTCTTCCCTGAGTCTTCTGTTAAGTTTCGATCCCGCTAAGGGAAAAAGGGTATTTTGTTAGTTTGAAATCAGATTGCTGTTGCCTTTTTAGTACCTTTATAAATCCAGGAACATTAGCTGAAATGAAGTCTGGTGCAAAATGTTTCCTTTCTATGGGACCTAACACATTGAAGGGTGCCAGTAGGTGGTCACTGTTCATAGACTTTAAAATGCAGATTAAGCCCAGCTGAACTGTGCCAAACCTTGTTCAACGCCGCTGAAGTCCAAAATAAATTCACACCTCCTCATTTCTGTCCTATTAATCAATCAATTCAAGAAACTGCAGTCTGTGGTGGGTATCAGTCAGAGACTTGTCTGTTCACTTGGGCTGATGCACAGAATAAATGTTTTCATATATTTTAAAATTAATTTTGTTTCCTGTGTCTATATTTTTAATTTTGTTTTCTTTTGCAAGAATGCAACTGTGACTACCTGTTGTCAGGAAGACCATAAATTTCAAAGTTAAAATAACATTATATTCCAGTATTTGTTTTTCAGGGGAAAAAATCAAAATAGCAATCTAAAAAAAATAAAGAGGAAACTGTGAACCCTGCTTAGTATAAATGTACAATAATAAGATTTATTTTTACTTTGGCTGTTTGAAACTTCTCTAAGTTTATGCCAACAAACATAACGAGAGTCCTAGAATGATCATAATCCATCCATACCAAGTACAAAGAACTGTTTCTCTTTTTTATGTAGACTTGACTTTCCAAAGTCAAATTGTTACTTGGGGCGAAGGCATTATTAGCTAATATTAATGAGCTCTAATTGTTTGCACTTTTAATATTCAGGTTTCCAACCGCTTTGCACAGAACAATGAGATAAGGAGCCCTGAGGAAAAGGGAAGAAATGTTCTCTCCAATTTGCACCCTGAAACTAAGGCACAGAGAAATTTAAGCAAAATCTGGTACTAAGGGAGTGGCAAAGCAAGCAGCAAGATTCATACGGCTTCTTGTTTGAGCCACATGAAAAAATTCCCTTTCCCCCCCCCAAAAAAACCCCAAAAAACAAACAACTTATTTTAAACTTTTTTGCTATTAATCTGTGTCAAGATACTTCTTATTACACCATGAAGGGTTAATTTCTTTAAAATACTTTGCTGTGGGATTTTGTTGACAGCTTTTGAAAAGTCCAAGTGATCCAACTGGCTTCCCAAACTCTACGTCCCCTTTTGTTCCTTCAGAGCTTTCTAATAAATTTATGATTCCTGACTTTTGAGAAATGTGATGCTGTTTTCCTTTTATCAGATCTACTGCCTACTAATTCTGCTGTTTCACAGAATCACAAAATGGTTTGGGTTGAAAGGGACTTTTAAAGGTTACCCAGTCCAAACCCCCTTCAACGAACAGGGACACCTTCCATGAGATCAGGTTCTTCAGAGCCCTATCCAATCTGACCTTGAATGTTTCCAGGCAAATTTAATACAATGTCTACCAACATTGAAGAGAAGTTAGAATAAAATTTGGCATTCCGAAGATGATGTCTGGAGCTTTTGGAGATAACTTTATGGCTGCTGTAGTTTTCTCCTCTAGCACAGGATCCCATACAAGTGTTGGATCCCATATCACAATTCATAAGTGTGCTCTTTTGGGAGTGAATTTCTTCAGAACTTTTGAGTGAATGACATCTGATCTCGGCCATTTCTTACTGTTAAATTTTATTGGCTTGTTCCAAAATTTCTGCTAATAACACTTCATCTTGACGCAGTTCTTGAGCTTAATTCAACACAGAAGAGTGTTTTGTTGCAAGAACCTTTCACTGCTTCTTGACGAAGAAGTGTTGAGCTTTTCTGCTGTGTCTTATCTTGTCTGAGAACTGACTTTTCATTTAATCAATTTTTATTTCTTTGAGGTCTCTGACAGGCAGATTTTCAAATAAAAGTATTTAGAACATTTTTCTTAAGGTGTTTTTTAATGGTTTTGGCAGGGGTTTCGTCAAATTATTTCTTGTCCTGCTTTATTAATATTTCTTATTTAACCTAATAGAGTATGCTCTTCTCTTTTTCCTCTCTCTTATAAAAAAACCCCTTGTAATCTTTTAAAAGGAGATAAAATCAGAGGAAATTTTAGGGAGAATTTTAGTTGATCAATAATGTAAGTCATTACAGTACCTCATTTTTAAAAGTCTCCATAGCAACTGCTGTCATTTGAACCTTTTAGCTGTGCCTTTCTATTTCTTAAAAAAACTCCTGACCTCCTCATTTTCAAGTGGTTCTTGAAGTTAAACATTACAGTGGCAGGTACCTTTTTCCTTGCTTTTTTGCATTATGGATGCTGTGTCTTGCTGAGACTTAAACAAACCTATTCAGTTGCTCCTGTTAGTCCCACTGTTTTTGTAGCAGTATTGCAGAAATTTTTGTAAATGCAGCATTATCCATCATTTTTTAGGACAGAAAGAAAATGCTCATCATAATGATGACTATTAGAGGATCTATTTGGGAAAAAGAAATATTTTTAAGAAGAAATTGACTGAAAAAACCCTTTTTTTTCTCTTTCTTTGGAGAAGAATGAGAAAAGAGAAAAGAAAAAAATATTCAAATATGAAAAACCTCTCTTAGCCTTCTCAGTTAAAATGAAAGACAGCTTTCCCAGCTGCACCAGGAGAGGTTTAGATTAGATGTTAGGAAAAACTCTTCACTGAAAGACTCGTCAGTCACCGGAACAGGCTGCTCAGGGAACTGGTGGAATCACCATCAATGGAAGTGGTTAAAAGGTGTGTGGATGTGGCACTTGGGGACATGGTTTAGTGCTGAATATGGAGGTGAATGGTTGAACTCTAAGATTTTAAAGGCCTTTTCCAACCCTCCTGATTCTATGAAATCTAGAATGGTATGTGGAAATCTCTGTGGGAAAGGAATGACTACTTGTGGGTGATTTTTGTGGCTACGACCTGTCTCTTGGTGTCCTCAGCTGCGTGGACACAGAGGTGCATATAAATGTATGATGGCCTTCAGCAAACCCGGGCTGGCTCCTTGAACAGATTTCTGTGCTTGGCTGAAGCCTAAACAGAAATATGCCAAGTCTTCATTGACATCTTCCATGTCATGTCATGTCATGTCATGTCATGTCATGTCATGTCATGTCATGTCATGTCATGTCATGTGAGCAGATGCGAGCTCAGGTGGAGGAATTCGGACAGGAAAAGTGATGGGGACATAACTAAACACCGAAAAGGGAACTGCTGGGCCAGGAGGGAGTTTAGCAGTGAGGTTTCTTAAGGACTGCTCAGCATTTCCTGATGGCCTGTGTACATATGGGAGGAGAATGCCATGGCTGGCCACCAAAAGAAACCGGAGGAGAATTAGTATCAAGCAAGGAAATATAAAGTTCACTGAGTTATAAACATGCTGCTGGCCTTCAGCTGGGATGGAGCATTGCTCTGCTCGTGTGTGGAAGGAAATGAAGTCTCTGTTTTATGATCTGCTCTCCTGTAATTGTGGGGTCCCTTTGGCTGTGCAGTGCTGAAAGCTAGGGTGAAACCATTGGCTTCCAGAGCCATTCCTGCATGCCACGAGTGTGAAGAAACCCTCCCATCTGAAGTGCAGCCACAGAGCAGCAAACTTGCTGCTGTTAGTAATCACAGAGAGCCACTGACTCCACTGACCTCAGGTGCCATCAATACCTGTTAACAAAGTGGTTAACACCTGTTAACCTATGGTTTCACTGAGAAATTGCTTGCACTCTGTGTTGAAATAGTCTCAATAGTGTTGAAATAGGCTAAAAATGAAAGGAAGAAGCTGAAAGATTATTTGGAGGCACCAGTCCCATCAAACCAGTGATTTCCTACTTGGTGATGATCACGAGTATCAGCTTATTTTATGGGTATGTGTGAGGAAAATGTAGTTGTTGCAGTGTGTTATCAGCAAGAGCTGCTCAGACATGCTTGTGGTTGGGCTGGGAGACTGATGCTAATAATTCAAGTTATCCTCGTTCAAGCCTTAAAAGCCTTCTATTGTGGTAAAACTGAAAGCCTCAGGAAATGTTTGCACAAACTCAGCAAGAAGGGAAGTTATCACCAGTTTCAACTCTTTGTATAACTCACGTGCTAAAAATGACTGCTTGGAGATGTATGGGGCTCTTATTCAAGGACACTTATCTGTTACACAATTCTTATCCTACTGCCAACCAAGGAGACTCTGTCACTGATCTGAGTGGTAGAATAACCTAAACTGTTCAAATAATTTACTAAAATCTCGAAGCCTGTGGGGTCCCATCTACTGGTTATTTATGTCTATTGGTACCAAATTGCCACCAACCTCCATTATCTTAAGTGGCAGCTTAAAGCCCTCAGTGCATTTGTTTTAAATCACACCAATTAAGGAGGACAGTGCCATTATCCCCACTTTTCAGGTGGAATAGGAAGCTGAGTCAAAGCTATATTAGGAACCTCAAAGCTATATTAGGAACCTCAGGCTGTTTGGGTGGAGAGGATTAGTATAAACAAAGAAACAAAAAATCCTTGTGCAAGCCCTTGTGGAAATTTCCTACAAAGCAGAGCAGTAATGAATCAAACATAGTCCTACACCTCTGAAAGTTGTGATCCCTAAATCCTCTGGTGCAGGATCTCAGACCCTGTGAATTGTCCAAGTCTATTGCTAGGTAGACTTGAATCTGCATTGTCAGACTCCATGTGACCCCAATGACCCAAAAGCCTCTTCTCCTGAGAGAACAAAGCAATAACAAAAGAGTGGTAACCACCTACGCATGACTAAAACCTTGGAGGGAGGAATTCAGGTTTCATTAAATAAATTGAGTGCTTGAATGTAAGAAATATTTATGCTCCTTCATTGTAAGGCAATCTACCTACCTTTAACTTACTCATCTTTGGAACCACAGGAAAGATGCTAAACTGAGCCCATAAAGAGCTAAACCCTACAGTTAGCTAAGGAAGAGGGGTCGAGAAAACAAGACCTTTGTACAGATCCCTCTCTAGCTGGTTGCTGTTTAGGCAAGGATCCCTGCACCCAGTTAAACCATTTTCACTGCACGAAGCCTCTCTTTGGCCTGATGAAAAGGGGTCCTTGCCTGGTTTGAAGAATTATAACCCCACTCAACAACCATCCTGTCAGCTTTTGGCTTTAAAATGAGATTTTCTTTTCCCTCTATTAAAAAAAAGTGTAAGTTTTATGTAATTGTAACTATGTTTTTAATACTGCATATAATCTTAAAATGGAAATACATCTTGTCCCCAAAATTTGACAGGATGAATTATAAATGGGAGATAAAATTTGTCAAATTTTAAGCACTTTTTAAGACGTTTAAAACCTTGGATTTAACTATTATTATATTCTGCAAGATGCTTCCAAAGTGAGTGGCATCTTTTGGGGATTCTAGAGGACTGCAAGATGCCTGGACTCAAATCACTCCTCTAACCCCAGGACTGGCCCAAATCTTCTCATCTCCATGGTGAGAAGAGGGGAATGTCTCAATGCAAATCTGTTACTCCTTTTCCTCTTAGGTATGGACACATTCATGGTGGACAAATTAGCTGATTTGCAGCTACTGATCCCTTAGTTGTGACCATCTCATCCACATGCACACGTTCTTCCGGCACACATGACCACAGAACTTCTGAACAACTTGCCAGGTCTGATATTCCAGATAAAAATTTCAGTAAACTGAGCAGTTTTTCGCTGGTACATAAAGCAGTACGAAGACACCTGATATTCATTATCTTTTATCACTACCAGTCTTGTCTGGACATAAAAAGCTCTATAAACAATGGTCAGTCTGTGGATTGTCTTAGTTAATGTATCATCATTATTTCAGCCTTAGTCCTCTACCATCAGTGATAAGTAGGTCTCCAGGAAGAAACAAAATACAGTGCCAGAAATTAAAACAAAAGATTCTGAAAGCCAAAGCAACTTGAGGATCAATCTTTAAAAAAAAAAATATTAAAAAATCACCAGGAAGAGAAGACAGCTGTAGGGCTCAGCTGGTCACACCTGAATCTCATGAAAGAGATGATGGAAGAGGATACTGGTCAGCTAAAGAAAACTTAAGAGCTCATTGTAACCGGAAGGAGTACTATGGGACAAGAACAATGCAAATGTAAACCCATTCCATACGAGGAGGCCTAAGGTGAAATCAGGGAGTTGCAGGCTTGCAATAAAGTTTGATTTTGACAGTAGGCAAGGTCTTGGAGACATTAGCAGAGGATGAGATCACAAAACATCTGGAAAAATATGAGCTGATATAAAGGAATGGGGAGAGTTTCTGGAACAGAAAGTCATGTCTGACAAAACTGATGGAATTTTTGGAGGCAGATGAGAAGTGACATGGTGAGTTCTAAGTTCTTCACAGTTTTGTGAAGGTCCTTAGCACTTTGACAGCCAGTGGATGTAGCTGTCTGTGATAAATAGTGGTGCACATCTTCATGAAATAAATAGAAGCCTTACACCGTGATCTAGAGTAGACCAAAGTGGCAGAAGAGACAGATTAAAAAGGAAAAGTTTTTTATGTAACAACCCAGTTTGACTATGCTGCTTCCTGGATCTTGTTCCTGAATAACGCTTAGGCAGCAAAGCTGGCAGACTAAAACTGGAGAGCAAAGACAAGAGGCCAAATCTGATCTGAATGGTCTTCTACCATTCTATTTTGTACATTCATACTTTTGAATTAGCTTATCATCCTTTCTTTTTTGTTTCTAAAGGTGTCAATTTTCTTGTTGAGCAGTCCCAGGACAGTCTGTTGGTTTGAGCTGAGGTGCCTAAGTAGCCTGAAAACAACTTTTTTTTTCAGGTGCTGTTCAAACCACAGATGATGCTCACTTGTAGAGAGAGCTGCTGAGCTATGTAGAGACAAATGCTCAGATCCAGGATCCTGTAGGACCTCAGAGGTGGGGAACCCAAAACTTATTCTGCTCAGTCTGTGTGTTTCCTGCTGAAAAATTCCAGTACTTGCCTCCAAGAGGTGTGTGTAACATAACCACAGAGAGAGAACTGATTTTAGAACTGCAGCTTTTAGATTCTTAAGAGGAAGACACTACCCCAGCTTTGTTATCTATGACTCTGAAGCTGTCTTCAGAAAACTTTGGTGAAGACAAAGTCATGTAGACTTGGGAAATGTTAGAACTTGGATCACAACTGAATTTGGTTGGTACATATAACAGTCCAGAAAACTTCTGATTAAATAAAAGTGCATTTAATGAACTTATGGGCTCTATAATGAGAATTTCAGAAAAAAAAATGGATTGGTTTGTTGTCTGACACAAAATTGTGATCTAAGTGGTTCCATTCCAGATTGACTAATTCTAGACACTTGTCCTGGGCTCAGCCCTGGGCTAATAGAGATATAATACCTTTATTTCTGGAACTAGATTATTTGATTACTTACCATGTATTTCTTCTCTGTGCTGCTTTGCCTGTCACCGACATGCTTTGAATTGTGCATTAATTCTTGTGCTCATTCCCTATGTACAACATGTGAGTCTGGCACACACTGATCAGGGTCTAGGTAGACAAAATAAAAATAAGATGTTCCTGAGGGCCTAATACCAAAATCTTACAGAGCGAGTTAATCACCCCATGAATGCACATAGACTGATTTCTTTTAACTTATCTTTCTATTTTAGTGTCTGTAAAATCAGCTTTTCCTGTGGTTTTCCAATTACTTCCTTTATTTGTCCAAGGTGGAAATAACACAATAGAGGGCTTAGCTGCAGAGTGAAGGTGTTTCTACACTGAGTATTGCACACAGAAAGTATAAAGGGCATTTGAAAATTGAATTCTAAAATTTTCTTGGAGGTAGCCTGAACGGAGCCTTGAGGATCAACCAGTTCAGCCACATGCTACCTCAGCCTCCCACGTAACGTAATCTGTTCATAAATTTGGTGTGTTCCTTCATAAAAGGGCTCAGGTTTCTTTCCATAACTACTCCTATGGGAAGGCTGCTTCAAGCCCTCGCTCTTCTGACAGTTTGAAACTCTTTTCTAATGCCTATCTGAAATTTATTCATGGACAGTTAGTACCCATTTGTCCTCATGCCAAAATTGTCCTGTAGTTTAGTCATATCAACTCTCAGCTTCTGTTCTGATTCTTAATACAAGCCTCTCCTCCCGTGTAGGAAGTTCCACATTCTTTAGATGATCCCAGTGCTCTTCTCTGCACCATCCTGATTTCCAGTTCATCTTTCTTGATCACAGGTGACCTGAACTGTGACTATTATTCCAGAAGTAAATAGTTTTGTACCTGTGCAATGGTTGTCACCAAACCCACAGTCCCCACTTTGGCTCACCCAAGTGAAGACATGTCCATAAGGTTCTGATTTTAGCCAGGCTGATTTGTGCAATGAATACAATTCCCAGTGTGCTTCCACAGTGCTTTCAGTTCCATCTAGACAAGAGACAGGTTTAAAAACTGTAATAAAAACCTTCTTCTTCCATCAAGTTCTCATCAACCTACATTAGAATTTAAGGGTCTTTGATTTGGTGGGAATACAAATTGCATATTTGCATCTGAGCTGTTTAAGGGTTGTGGCTCAGGGACAGAAGCAAATTTTTGTGCTTTTGCAAGCTGCCATATGCCAGCTGACCTGCCGCAGTTGGCTGCGTTTGTTGCAAATGTGAAATAAAGAAACACAGAGGCTGATGCTATGCTGCAGAAGCTGTTGGATGCCATGGATGAGGATTGGAAATCATCTCCACAAAATTACTAACTTTAATAAACTCCAGGCTAAGACACCCAAATTTAATGCTCACATGCATTCAAGCTTCTGTGTCAGCCAGTATGTGTCCGGACAATTATAAAGGGATGGAATAGAGAATGTATTCAGCTGGACTTTGGTCTCTGAGTCAGGAGGGATATCAATAGTCAACAGAGAGAGAGGGTCATTTGCAAATAACTTCTTATGCCACTTATCTTCATCCAATCCGGGTTACAATCTGCACCGTAACTTGTGACAATGCAAGAATTTAGATATACCTTCACATGTTTTTGATGGAGATGAACCTGATACATGGATCAAGGGTCAGCTCCAGTAATAACTTTTGCAAGTATTTTTATCGTGTGCTGTGTCAGTGTAGTGGGTGCAGAAAAAACACTGTGCTCCTTTCTCCTGCTCCTTGAGACCAAGAAATGAGAACTGTTCTTTGACTATGTGGTTCCTGATGCAGAGTGCTGGATGGAGGCTCTGGATAATTCTGGGTAGCTGGGTGGAGGTGTCTGAGTTCCCACTGCTGTTTGAGGGCACAGTGTTGTTGTGGTAACACTGAAGTCCAGTAAGTGCTTCAGCTTGTAGTAAATATATATAAATGTTATGGGATTCAGCTGCTTAGTACCACCTGAGGTATCCTGCCCATGACAGGGGATTGGAAATAGATTTAAGGTCCCTTCCAACCCAAACCATTTTATGGTTCTCTGAAGTATCTCAGCAGTGCCTTCCTAATGTCCTGCAGGACCCAGGCCCTGTGTGTATTTCTTGTTTAGCCAATCCATTTCATGCTGCGAAATAGATCTTCATTACCTATCATGTGATCCCGTGACCTATTCATAGGTGCTTGTATTTATCTTAATCTCAGAGTTAGTCACCCTGTGGATATATTCAGTGTTCACCACAAGCGAGTGGGACCTTCCCTCAGCCAGGGGCTTTGGAGTAAACCCCAGGAAGGATCGTCTGGAAAGAGAGCTCGGTGCTTCTCTCCATGTCTGGAAGAATCTTGCTATAGTGATTCCTCTGTCAAGTAGTGCTGCTAAACAAGCCCATATCCTTTTTTAAGCAGTAGAGATCCCAGATGCTCCCAGAGTTTCCAACCATTCACATCACCTTGCACCAAATAATGGGATATACTGATGTTTTTTGTCCCTCAGAGTAATTTCTAAGCAGGTGCTGTGGGCAAACATTCTTTTTCTCATCTGTCCTTTGAAAGAGTCATCCAAAGCCTTTAATCCAAGCCAAGCCACAGGTCAGAGTTGAGAAATGGTTTATAGCTGGAATATTTTTTCCCTATGTGCTTCAGATAAAGAAAAAAGCAAACTCAAGAAAATGCTCTTCTACCTTCCCACCCCTTCCTATGAATTCTTTTGTCATTTTCAAGATGGGTTGATTTGATTTCCTTGAAATATTGCAACATACATACAGAAATTGCTCCCCAGCTGAGAAGTTTTTATATCAAGTTTCATCCCTTCTGCTGTTCCTTAATTTTTTTCTTCTTCAGGAAAAGTTACAAACCCATGAAAACAGGAGGGTTTATAATGAAAGTGCTGGCAGGGCCTTACTGTAGCATTTCCAGATGTGCTGGTGCAATTAGGGCTGGTCAAATATAGTTGGAAGAAATCAGAAGTGACCCAAAGTCTTTGTCAAAGCCTTGAACTGAACCTTAAGGGGGCTGAAAGCATTTAGTTGAGTTTTTCTCTGTGTTTTGGTGGGGACTGCTGTATCCCATTTTAAGATGGAATTGAATGTGAAGGACATTTTTTGCAGCACAGCATTTCTGCCTCCAGTCACAGGTAAAAGGGAAGCCCAGAGGCAATCAAGAACAAGGCTCTCTCTTCCTTCTCCCACCTCACCGGTACAGAGGTAAGCAGCTCCTTGCCTCAAACACCTCCAGACTTTGGAAACCTTCTAGCAGCTTTCTAGCTGTGTTATTAGCCAAAGCAAAAAATTCTTGTATTTGGATAATTTGATGGTTTGCGTCTAAAACTGACTCTGGATTAAAGCTCTGCAGTGCAAGCTCATCTCACAAAAACCAAAGGATCTTATTATGGCTTCAGATATGCGCAAACACGCATCCCACTTAAGGCTAGGGGAGTCCCAAGTGTGTATCCACAGCAAGGCTGACTGATTTTTATATTTTCCTTGGTTTTTCACTTCCTTGTTTGAGTCTGGAGAGGAAATGGATAATGGGAAAAATCAATATCTTCCCAGAAGGTGCTTTGGGGTTACTGCAGTGGATTTGCTGTTCTGCAACGCATGTGGACACACAGCATGAGGATTTGAGAGAGGCAAGAATAACAAGGAGCAGAGCTTCTCCTTTGGGATAGAGGCACTGTCTCTCATATCAAGCTCTGCAGGAAACCAGAAAACCAAACCAATTTGTGTCAGAGGCTGGAGAGAGCCAAGGTATCTTCAAACCTGTAGCTGAAAACAGAGGAGATTTCTCATACCTGGGTTTGTTTTTCCATGCTGTCCCCTTGACTTGGAGTTGGAACCCACGATGAGGTTTCCTGCAGAACACTCCCTCCATGTCACATAATTTACTCAGTGAAGGAAACAAAGCCCAGCACGGTTTGAGTTTTCTGAGCCTTGTGTGACATGCTACTCTGCGTATCCATTCCAAAGCCACATCTCTGCTCAGCTAAGGTTTACTTTCTTCCCAGACCCGGTGGCCCCCTCTGCCATTACTGAATAGCTGTATATATTAAAAAACAAATTAGTAAGTAAGAGCTCTCCAAGAACACCCAGGTGCTGAGGAAGTTGTATCTGTGCCTCCAGAGGTGGCACGTTTTCCCCCACAGATGATACCTGAGCTGGTGTTACGGTGTAGTGTTAACTGAGCATTATCGTGCTCGGAAGAGCTACAGCTCAGATGAGACATAAATTTGAGAGCCTGCTTTCCTGCAGTGAGCACTTTAACCAGGGAGAAATTTGTGGGAAGGCAGGAGGCATGATGAGGAATGGAGGTGACCAGGGATTTCTCTTGCTGTAGGCTACCCTTCACCAGGATTCACACAGAAGGGGTTTTTTTCCGCTTTTCACAGATGTCCCAAAAATACTGTTGCCCAGCCTCATGCTTAAAACCTGCCCTAAACATAAAATACTCTTGCTGCTTCTTTATCTTCTCTGTTGTGATCATGAGGGTGTAAAAGGGAGTGAGAGCTGAAAGCCATCAGACCTCTCCACTTCCCTGCATGTGGAAAACGTAAGTGCATGATCGGTGTTCTACAATCTCTTGTGGCAAATGGGCAGAGGGACAGGGCTCTGGTACGTCCTGAGGCTGCCCATTGCTGTTACATGGCACTAAATCCCATCTCCACCTCTCCAAAGATGCCCAACTGGGCAACCTCAGTGCCAGGGAGGGCTTGTTTTTTGTCAGAAGCTGACAAAGATGTTGAATACCTTTGGATATGTGAAAAGCACACAAATCCTCCAGGATTTACCTCAGCGCAGAATTTATCAAACCAAGGAGAAAGCTGGATCCTTGGATCCCTGCCATTTTAAAGCTCTGAAGATTATTTCTGGTTACTGAAGTTTGACCTCCGCATTTCAAGCTGGAGCCTGAACTCCCTGGCCTAAATCTAAACCAGTCTGTGGCTTAGCTGTGGTTTTCTTCAAGGGTCAGCAATGGCTTAAATCCATGCCCAGCTCAGTAAATTGGAAACGGCAGAAGAAGATTCCAGGGTGGTGGCCTGAGAGGAAGATGAATACATGAGTTCCAGATAATTACTGCTCTTTTAAAAAAATTTCAGATGTCTTGAACTTGTTTGTCGTGTATTCATCTACTTCATGTAGTAGGCTGGAGATAAGGCTACATAATTAAAATGGTTCCCTTCAGCTTTAAAAGTCTATGAAGGGTTTGCAAAACTTGTCGGCTCTGAAGAGTGCCCTGGAAATCTCAGGGGAAAAATATTGCAGCATAGAAAACCAGTTGTGTTTATTCAGGATAGACAGAATGAATGAATGGACAGAACAAATACTTTGCAGAATAAGCCCCAAACTCTGTATTTAGGTAGCATTGCATACTCTTTTATTTAAAATACATTTATTTTAAATTTTTTTTCTTGCCATAATCATCTGGATTGTATTACAGTGAAGAGATGAATAGCAAAGATTAGCAAGGTGGTCATCTGTCCACTCCCAAACTCAAACCAAGATTAACTATAAACATTCTAGTAATTACAAGCCTGGTACAAGATTCAAGTCATTAATGAATACATTGTACAGAGCCAGATCAGATACCTGAGGAAAACTACTGGATGTATTTTTCCACCTTGACTGTGACAATTACTAACTGCTTTGTGATTATGAACAGCAGCAGAACCACTTTACTGTAGTCCTGTTCATGTTGTTTTAGGTTACACATGAGAAACTCAGATAAAACAATGTCAAAAATTTATTAAACTGGATATGGCGTACAGATATTTAATTCATCTTGATTTGTTCTTGCAAATTCTTCTCAGATATACTTTGTAATTTTACGTGAATTTACAAATTGAGATACAACTATTCTTAGGCTTCATTTTAATGAAGAAAAAATATTACAGATTTTAAGAGTTGTCCTAGAAATTTATGCTGAGCCAACTCTTTTCCCCCCTGTTTTCAAAGAGAGGCACTGAATTTGATGTAGTTGTCCATAAGCTCACCTATGTTTCAGGAGTTATTGGAGATAATGCCTAATAGCTGTTGTCTCACACTTTGCTGCTCTTGAAATTTCCAGAATGAACTGGACAGACTGTCTTGCCATTTATATCTGTGCTTTTAAATTTCATTTCCTGGGGATCAAATCCAAAATTAATACCTATATAATAAAATAATAATAGCAAGAGCAGATAGCATTGCCAATGCTTTCTGCTTTTCCTGTTCTTTATATATTTTAGTAGATTATTATACTAATAGTGCTTGCTAAGTAGAAAAGTAGTATCATCAAATAATGTTCTGATTTGTTCCTTGTCACAGGAAGAGATGAAGCCTAGAATAGGTTTTCAAAGTGCCTGAGTCCTACGCCTGCATTTTCTCCCAAAATAGTTGTATTGAGCTGTTTTATTTGAGGCAAAAGTGCTCAGCATTAAGTTAATGGCCCCTGCTGAAGTCAGCTGCATCATCAGCAATGCTGGGTGCATCCAAAGCCTTGACTCTTGATTTTGGTTGTTTTATACCTGTATAAAATGTACGTACAGATGTGCCATGTGAAAAAGAAAGATTTATGCCTTTTTACTTCTCTTGACTCACGACATTTGTGTCTGTGATCCATTTCCTGTAGGCAAGATGAGGCAACCACCTTGTTTTATAGTTAAGGGAATTTAGCAATAGGGGTATGACTGGAGTGTGCCAGTTAATCTCAGGGTCAGAGAGTGTCTCCTGGCAGCGTTTAGGTTACAGACACATACCCTCAGTGCTGTTAGTTCAGCTGGGGGAAAAGTGGATCCAGGCTTTTGCTGTTGCAAAGTGATAGGAAAATGTCACAGACCTCGAACTTTGCATTTAACTAAGCAAAGCATGTTGTTCCAAGCTGCATTTTGGACCCGGAGCATCTTCTCGTCTGGCCAAAGGGCTCCTGGGATGACTTCTTCCTTCAGTGCTCCCCAGAATTCTGACTTGGACTGGAAAAAGTGCAGAACAGCTTTCTTCTGGCACGACTCAGTGCCAGGCCTTGAGACTGACAGGTATGAAAATATGAGCTAATGCTTATCAGATGCACATCTGGAATCACAACAGAAAACTCCAGAGGTAAAGACACTCCAAGTCATCTAAAGGCAGCTCGTGACTTCCTAGGATGCCAAGCATCTTTACAACAGGCGAGGTATCTGATAGCTTCTGATGCTTCAGAAGTCTGGATGTGAGCTGAACCAAGTGTTGCTGCTTTGGTTTGTTTTACCTCAGAGCTCAGCTTTCCAGTTCTCTTAAAGCAATACAAATATGGGCAACAAAAGGAAGCAGTGATGCTGCAGTGAGATGATTGTAAGCTCAGAGAGATGTGAACTGGATGGATGGATGGATGGATGGATGGATGGATGGATGGATGGATGGATGGTGGAAAAAGATGGTGGAAAAACTGGACCACTGAGCTTGTGGAACAATGGTCATCAGCAAGATGTGCAACTGGTGACCAGTTGCTGACATTTTTCTTCTGAGATCAGTAGTGGGACTGATAACAATGATCATTGTCATTAATGGCTTTGGAGACAGGACACGGATCACCTCAGCAAGGTCATGGATAACATTAAAATGGGGAAAATTACTAGGAAGTAGAAGGTAGGGATGGCATTCAGTTGGAATCAACCTAAGTGAATGTTTGGATAAGGAATTTATTGTTTCATGAGAGTTTGGCTCTAAATACATACGGAAGCTGAGAGATGTGAACATACTTGTTCCACATTGTCTCTTTCCTGTGGAAATCCTGAAGAATAGCTCAACATAAATGATCTTCAGGACTTTGCTTGGTTATTCCTGCACTGAGCCCAAACATTTGTGGTTATGAGGAATTTATCAGTAGGAGTCATGGGCTCCTGGAAATAAGAAAGGAAGATGGAATGACAGAGCCTGTTGTCAAAAGAACAAAGTTTCTTAACAGTCCACTGTGAAGGTTTATCTAGAAACAAGTGCAGTTCATATTTTCTACTCCTGCTTGCAAGAGTTTTTCCTTGAAGTGAGGATAAGTTAATACATTTTGCAGATTTTAATGGCTTCTAAGGTATAGGGACATTAGCGGTGGGAACAAGACAATAAAAATAGTACAAAATTATAATAAAAATATTGATGTTTGTGAAGACAATTTTTTTTTAATATGAGTGAAGAATTTAAAACTTGTAAATGGAGTCACAGCACACAGGGATTAAAAATGTGGAGATTGGAATTTTCAGTGGAAGTCTCACCTGAGATACAGTTGGAAGACCTGCCTCCTGCTGACTGAGGAGTAGCTCCTCGTATTTCCCACCCACTAGCCCAGACTGGATTCAATCTTGCCCATTAACTCAGCAACTACTTTGCTGAAGGGGAAACGCCACGAAGGCTGAGTTTCAAATGGTTTCAAGGTGCTGGTGACTTTAACAAACTGCACAGACACCTTTTAGTGGTTAAAGGACGTGTTTATTTCTTCCATTATTGGTCTGATTAAAACAGTTCCTCTTGCAAGTGTGTAAAAGGTGGCTTTAAAACAGTGCCTGAACACCTGCAGGACAAGAGCCAGTCAGGTTGCTTTCAGCTACCTTTTCTAAGCTGGTTGAGCAAATCCAGGCTTTGTGTATGTGTGTTACAATCCTTAGGGGTGCATTAGTCAGGATAAATACCACGACTCCTAAACTGACTGACTTTCATGGCCTTGCTTCATGGTGCTTCTTTCAGGCTCCACCTCTTGAAATCCTGAAATCCCTGTTTTAAGCTTTGTCAAAAATATTTCTTGTATTTCTGGAAGTAAATAGAGAAGTGGAAGTAAAGAGGGAAAATGTTTTTTTTTGTGTGAAATTCAGGCTTAGCAAGGAGGCTATCATGCAAAACTGAAAAGAGAACGTAATCTAGGACCAAATGAAGAGATGAAGAACAGATTAGTACAAGAATTTTAGATATGGAAAACACTGAGTTTGAGATCCAGTGGGGATCTGACATGAAGACAGGCGAGGAATTAATGTTTCAGGTGGAAAAAACCCCAAACTAGATATATAGGTAGAGGAGCTGAGAAGAAAAATTCAGAACCTTACTGACTGAGAAGATTTAGGGCATCCCAGGAACATAATTGTGAATACTTGAGGGTGGTGAGGCCCTGGCATAGTGTGCCGGTTTGGGCCAAATTCAGGGAAAACATCCAAAAGGAACATCTCCTCAAAGGAAAGCAGGTTACAGCCACCCCTCTCCCACCAGGTTCAGGAAAAAAAAAAGATTTTCCTCGGAGGAAAGTGAAGGAAAAGAACTATTTATTTAACAAACACACAGGAAAAGAATAATAAAGCTAAATAATAAAACCTCTTGCTGTGGAGAGAAACCTGGGAAGATTTTAAAGTCCTTCTGTGGGTGTGGTCTCTCTCCTCCTCCTTGGAGCTGGGTCGGCCTGGGCCCCCTCGGGCCTGAGGTGGAAATTTTCCCAGTGAGTTCTGGTGTTCTGATGTTGAAACAGTCCAGAAGAGAAGAGGGAAAAGCCGAAGTCCCAGAAAGAATCTTAACTCTCAGTCTCTTTCCAGAGAACCAGAGCCAAAAAGCCAAGAGAAGCAGAAAAGGGCTTCCTTCGCTCCTCAGCAGCAGCAGTAGCTAATCTCTGTGTCCTTGAAGCACAAACTGTTTTGAAAAATTTGGTCAGGTTTTTTTTGTCTTTCTTGCACCCAGTTTTAAAGGCACAGAAAGGCTCAGGATCATATGTGGGCACACAGCGGTGATAGGTGATACAACAGCATAAAGTCATCCCAAGACACACAGGTTGCCCAGAGAAGCTGTGGCCGCTCCATCCCTGGAAGTGTTCAAGGCCACATTGGACAGGGCTCTGAGCAACCTGAGATGGTGGAAGGTGTCCCTGCCCATGGCAGGGGGTTGGAACGAGATGATTTTTAAGGTCCCTTCCAATCTAAGAATTTCATTCTATGACTTCCAGGAAACTGGGACCAAGAGACCTGAAAGGAATTAGGAATGGCTTGAGCCTGAGGCATAAACTGTTGAGAGTGTAGACTGGGACTGTGTACAGGAGATTTATGGAACAAGCACCCAGGGATGTGAAAGGAGCTGGCTTGGATGTTCCAGGGAGGATAGAGGTCTGCTGAGTATGCTGAAGATGTCCAGGCTCATGAATCCATCTGAGAATGTCCTGGTTTCATAGGAATCCACGTTGTCATGGCTGATAACTCCCAGCCTTCAGAGGTACCTCAGGGGCTCATGACAAAAAATGAGACAGCTTGACCCTCCTCCTGGAATTAATTTCATCTGTTTCGCTCCACAGTGGGAATGTTGGCATCTGAGCCAAGTTCCCATTGCAGCCTCGGGAGATAAAATAGGTGCTTGAAAGGCATAATCTCATCCGAAGTTACTCATCAGCCACTGTAAGTCTTTCTCCTTGTTAGGTGGAGATATTTTGTGGTTTTTGCTATCAACTGTTGCTACAGCCCACGAGGATGGTTCCAGAAGACTTCCAACACACCAACATCTCCAGATGACGCTACATGTCATATTTCTGGCTTTTATCTAGCTGATATAGCTTTGAGAATTACAGACAGCAGCTTTCTATGTTGAAAAACTCCCCAAAACCTGAAGTCACAAATCCTGTCGGAATATGTTTAAGTCCAGTTTTAAAAATAAAACCAGTGGTGAATTGATGGTGAGTTGAACTGGATTCCTAGCTGACCTCTTCAGAAGAGATCAGTTTGATTTCGTAGTTGAAATTCCTCCTGCCAACAGATAAACAATATAAAATTTGGACCTTGAAAAAGTATAAAAAGAAGCTGAGTGCATGGCAATTGTTCAGGTGCTGACAACCCTTTTGATGTAGAAATCTTCTGTTCTGCCTCCATCAACTGCATCACCCCTGTAGGTACTGGATTGCACAACACTGGCCTTTATCCTGGAAAAATGTAACAGTCTGGTCTTTATAAATCTTTGATGCAAGACCAGTGTTGGCACTGCAGCATGCTGTGGAGTTACTAATTATGTCCACAATGTCCATTAAGTTACCCTGTGAATTCACATTGCATTAAGTAAACACATTATAGGATTGTTTGCTGTCATATACCTTCTATGATGGTTTCAGGAATGAGATTGTTTTGCTGTTCTGTGTGGGATAATTTTTAGGCTGTCAATTAATAATGCATTACAAAGGAAATAATAAATGCATATTAGCTCTTTGATCCATGAAGAAACTGTATAATTGTGTCTGGCCCAAAAGTCTTTGAAATGTTCCAACTGTGCAACAGATCTTGGGTTAGGGATGTCTGGGTTGCAGCAAGACTATAGAGCGTGGTGACAAGCAGAACTAGCAGGTAGGGCAAAACACCATGGGAACGTGCATGTGTATTCCCAAACTTCCTAAAAGATCTCAACAAGAGCTAGAAACTGAAACAGCATCAGGCAGGTCACGGTTCAGTGCTCGGCCCACTGGTTCATGCTCAGATTTGTGTCCAAAACATCAAACCAAAGAATTTTTCAGTTTGTCCAGCCAGGCCAGCTTTCCTCCTCTTCCCAGCACAAAAGAAAGCCCACAATTTCAGCAGTGAAGCCAGAAGGATCTGCTGCAGCACCCTTTGCTGCTGAAACCTCTCACTCCGCTCAGCGTATCTTCCCTGCCCGTATAGAATCCCATGTCCGAGGGCTGACTGGAAACACATGGCACAATCCCACTTTCGTATGGATTCAACACAAGAATAAAGAGCATGAATAAGGCCAGGCTGTCTTGTCTTATCCACTTGCATACCTTTCACTTAGAAACTTGCTGAAAGCCTTCCCAAAATTGCCATCAGAGCAGAGGTGATGCTTGGAACAGTGTGAATGATTGGAAAGGGAGACTCGCTGACCCAGAGGTCTGTTAAGGGGAGGAAATCAGACAGAAAAAGGAGGTGACTCTGGAGTCCCCCTCATTTCATCTCATTCAGGTTACCAACTGCTCCCCATGTCCCTGAACCTTCCCTGTTAGTCTCTTGCACAAGGCTGTGTTATTTGGGGCAAGGACTGTTTTCCTGTTTGGTTTTTGCACAACTCTCATTGTAACAGCTTTCTGATGTGGGTGTGAGGCTGCTAAGAACAGTAACAATGTTACCAAGAGTAATAATTATGTTATTTTTCAAATCTGTGCCTTAACCTTGGACTCGTCTGGATTCAGATCTTATGGACGCTCAGTTATTTTTAAAAAAAATTAATTTCAGGCAAAATGTCCTTTTCCTATTTGCTCCACACGGGCAAATCATTTGGTCAGACAAACTGCTTCACTAATTCCAAGAAGAAATCAAGATCCAGTGAACTTGTTATTGGGGTAAACATTATTCCCACTGTGAATTCATGGTGATGGGCAAGCTGGAAATTTTTTCGTTCTTGTATTGACAACTTGAGGGCAACCATAGAAAACGCCATAATTTTCATCAGATTCCAGTGCCTTCAGCATCTGCAGAAAAACTCATTTGGCCAAGCCGCAAAAAGGAAAAGGGTGTGGGGAAAGGAAATAATAATTGCCTCAGCTATCAATGTCTCTACCTTTTGCATGCTGGAGCTGCTCCAAATAACTTTGCCTCCTTTGGAAGTTGCTGTTTACTCCAGTTGCTTTGTACTGGGCTAACGGCTCCAATAAATTCTGTGCCATTCCTATGGCTCAGGGTGGCTGTCATCTGAGTTTATGAATGTGAGATTTGTTTGGCTCTCCCCCTCCATGAGTGATTGGGGTTAAAAAGTGTGATTATGTTTGGGCAGAGGGAGAGAGATGCTGCGAGAAGGCAAACTGAACAGACATTGTGAATATTTATTTTTTTTTAGATGGAAGGCAGTTGTATTTATGTGCAGTTGTAAAACAGAAAAGATATTGGTTTCTGCTGCAGGAATTATATACTAACTCCAAAAAATGTACACACTGGGAGCTTATAATAGAAACTTATTCCAGCAGAATCTTTTTTTTTCAACAAACATGTAGATTGGCATGTGGAGCATGCTGTGCTGAAGAGATCGAAGCTTGATTGTGGTTTCATATCTGGCATTCCTGAGTGAACAGAGAACTGTGGTCCTTATTCATAGAATTTTGGGCTGGGGGTAAGACAGGGGACTCTGCCATGCAGCATGGTTCTTGTTTTTGCAAGGAATGGGAAGCCAGAGGACCAGCCAGTTCTGCTGTCCTTCGTTTTAACTCCTCTGCCCTCTGCGAGTCTTTTAGATGTGGCAGCATGGCAGTAAAATGCCAAAAGAAAGTGGAAAATTTTGTCCTTCTAAGTCATATCAAATCAATTAATTTGCTAAAGCAGGCTTAACAAATGTAATTCATTATGAAAACGCAGGAGGAGGCTTTTCTATTTCCATGGGTTGCTTGGGCTTCACATGAGGATATCGGGAACGCAATTTGGCTATCCATGCTGGAGTAGCACATAATGTTATATGCTTAGGGATTTCAGGAGAACGAGGCATTTTCAGCTTTGCCTCTCCAGTGTGTGCAAGGCTGAGTGAGGCCTTATGAAAGAGCTGGTGCTTCCAACCTGTCCTGGAAAACTCTGCCGTGCCAATACACTGCTGTAAAGGGCTCTTGTGGTGAAACACATGGTCTGACAGCTGCTGGAGAGCCATGAAGACATCATCTAAGTCAGGCTGGCACCACCATAAATATTGGAATTTGTGTGGTTATGTTAAGTGCTATCTCCTTTTTGTGCCAGGGAGGGGATTTTATTTTGTGAAGTTCATCACCGTGAAGAGTTGGAGGTGTACCGGGGAGATGTTACTTAGCATCACTCTCTAAACATTCACTACCACGAGAAACTGAGTTTTAAGTCTAGTTCTGGGGTCTTCAATCCTTCAGTGGCCCCAGGCTCTCACATTGCTGAAATTTCCCACTTTTACTTTCTAAGGAAATGATGGTGAATGTGGCAAAGTTTTAATATTTTGCCCATTCAAATGGAATCTGAGATGATTCAAAACTCACCCGTCTGTTGTTAATTAAGAGTTTAGATCACTAAACATTCTCTTGCACTGAAAATGTGTCCCTGATCTCCCCACATTTTAGCATTTTTAAATAAAATTTTCAGGGGCCTTTAGGTTGGCGTAAGGTAATAATCTCTATTTTCTTATCCTTTCAGTGACCTTATTTCAGCCTTGCTCATGCAGCTTATAGAGGCAATAGAAGATCCTCATTGGGATGGGATTCAACAGTATACACAAAAAAAAAAAGACATTTGTTTTCCGGTTTCCTATTGGATTTGCTGAGTGATGTGCTGCTGAGGAAAAGCTGGCTAGCTCTGCAAGCAAGGGACCTGGGGTACGTGCTCTGCAGGTCACCTAGGGAGGTATTTGGGAACTGAAGGAAAGCAGGGCAGAAAGGCCCAAAGCAGAACCGATGAATTTGATGTATTCCAGTGATTTTCAGACAAGTTAAGACACATTTTCCCCTGTAATACATATAATACACAATGTCATCTTCAGTTCTACTTTGTACTCCGCATCCCTGAAAAAAATCCAGGAGTTTCTTTCAAATTTTAGATTTGGATAAAAAGTTGACATGTCCGATAGAGAGAAATTAAGTATTCCCCCATTGATGGGATTCAGATCATCCAGCTCCTTTGGCACTGGATCTAACCTAGACACACTGGGATCACTTTATAGACAATGGAAAGAAACTGGTGTGTCCAGGAAGTGATTTCTGAGGCCTGGTTTAGACATTTCTTTAGGCTGCGAGGACCAGCTGGAGGAGCCCCTTCATTCCCACGGCCTGCACACAGAGGCAGCCACCACTTGGGGTGCACGGTTTCAGGGATCCTGCTCCTTCTGTCAGGAAGAGTTAACCCTTTCATACAATGATTGTCCTCCACCCTAAAACCACCAAAGTATTTTGCTACCATTCTCATTGTAAGATGGTCTCAGACACTGGCTATCTGAAAATTTGAAAAATGCATGTAATTTTTAGAGTAAATACACTTCAGGCCATGAGAAGCCCGTTTGCACCTGAACTCCCTCTTTCACTCATTACCTCCTTTTCCTTGGTGAGAGGGACTGATCCTCACTGCCAAAATTCAACTGCTTTTAGACTCCTTTCAGGAGGAGATTTTAGTTGGACTCTCTTTTCAAATTTTCTTAACCAAACCCAAGATGAATATGAACACTAAACCTTTCAGCTAGAAATATTTGAGTGATGCCTGGAAATATCTGAAAGATGTATTCAGTGCCCTAGATTAGCAATCAGCTAAAAGTATTTTTGGCTCCTCTTACTTTTATTCAGAATTTACTTAAACAACTTGGTCAGGTTCTGAAGCAACCCATATTGAGATTGAAATATGGAAGTTTGTGGGAATATCTCACAGCACAATGGTGACTGTCATGCCTTATTTTTCTTAAAGAGATGATTTCTTATTGTACAGTGCATCAAAATAGAGTCCTATGTTTTAACTTAGCCTTCTGAAAGACAATATGGGCCTGCATACCCAAAATCACAGAACTGACATATTTAAAGGGGTAAATGATATTGAGTCTTCAGAGGAAAAAAAAAAACCTACAGAAAAATTAAAGCAGTCTGTTTGAGCTGCCATTGAACATATGGATGCCAGATTGCAATGGTGAAAGCCCTCGCATGATTCGAATGCTTTGACTTTTCACAGCGGCCTAATTATGATTAAGAACTGCCCTCTGCAACAATGTGCAAATCAATAACTCGTTTTCCTACGCAGCGAGGAGAGAGCTCTTTGGGTTGCTTGGCTGGACAGCGATCAAGGACGTTGTTCTTAAGCACTGATTGCCCTCCATGGCATATTATTATTATTCGTGGAAATAGTGCTTCCCACTCCTCTAATGGTGACATCATGAAATTAGTGAAGACAAGCCCCCTTTCTCAGCAGGACAGGCGCCAGGATCAGATGGAGACATGACTGACTGGTCCCGAGGCAGATGCTTTCTGGGTTCTGGCTGCTCCTGGAGGGGGCTGGTGGGAGCTCTCACCAACAAGCTGAAGTTGTACAGCACTAATCTTAACAGCTCATTTTAATAATACACTTATCTGTTCTCTTCCCATGAACTTGCTTTCACCATCTTTTGAGAGTGAATCTGTGAAAAAGAAAAAAAAATGCCCTGCAAAGCAAGGATACGTGGCTGACCTGCAGTGTATCTGACCTTGTAGAAATGGAGAATTTTAACTCCCAGTTCTTTCAGGGAAGCCACCCAGACAAAGTAGATTTACCAAACCATTACTGCCCCACACAGAAATTACAGTTGGATTTGATAACAGAGGTTAAACTGGATTTGGTCAGAGTCAGGAAAGGGTTGGGTTGGATCTAGGGCATTAATGAAGTAAAGGTGATGATTGGAGAAGAGGTGAAAATAAATCCAAATGTTTAAGAGAGACGAATATCTAAAGATATAGCCCAGAGCATCCAAGATGTACTTTCTGACAGGACTGGGGAAGTTCAAGAAGGCTGAAATCAGGAATGATCACAGAAAGGTCATTCAAAATGCTCCACTGTAGAAGAAAAGAAGAGAGTGAAAACCTCCAGCCCAGTTTAGAGCCACATCACCTCTGTTAGTGCTTGTCTCTTCAATTAGAGAGGAGCTGAAGGCAATTATGCTACTAATTTTTGTGGCTCTACTGTGTACCTAAAGTTAGACAGGGCAAATACAGGCTTTGGAACTATATTCAGATTACTTATTTCCAAAATCTGTTAATAATGTATCCAGACTGCCAAGCTGTTTAATTTCTTTCCTTTTTTTTTGACTATGTAGTAAATATTCAGGCAAAGCTGGGTCTGCTCAGGGCCAGGCCAAAAGCCGAGTGCCTGGGGCAGATGGGAAGCAGTCTGGACACGGAGGTCGGGAGGGTTGGATTATGAGAATTCCTGTAGCCTTGCAGTGTCCTGAGGAGTCATTCCCTCCGTTTTGGTGATGTAATGTGTGTGCCTCTTCATCCCTCTGGTTTCCACTGACTACCTTAAGACAAGACTGATTTCAGTTCCACAGAATCATAGAACCCCCAAGGCTAGAAATGACCTCCAACACCATCAAGATCCACTGTCAAACCAGCACCACCATCATGTTCACAATTAAACCATACCCTAAAGTGCCACATCTGCACATTTTTTCACAGGATCACAGAATAGTCTGAGTTGGAAGGGACCCACAAGGATCATTGAGTCCAACTCTTAGGTGAATATATTCCAATGCGGGAATTGCACCCATACCTCGGTGTTATCAGAACCATGCTCTGACCAACCAAGCCAATCTCAGAGCCTACATTTTCAGGGATGGTGACTCCACCACTGCCCTGGGAAGCTCTTTCCAATGCTTTACAACCCTTTGTATGAAGAATTTTTCCCTGATACTTAATCTAAGCCTCCCGTGGTGCAGCTTGAGGCCATTCCCTCTCATCCTGTCACTCGTTACCTGGGAGAAGAGACAAAGAGAGACATCCTCACTACACCTTCTTTTCAGGGAGTCGTAGAGAGCAATGAAGTTTCCCCTCAGCCTCTTTTTCTCCAGGCTGAGCCTCCCCAGCTCTCGATGCTATTCCCAAGTCCTGTCTGGTGCCATGCACCAGATAATCCTGAGTGCTCTCACCGAGCACTGCGCCTTTTTCGTGAGGGGTTTTTCTCCCCCCAGTTTTGCTCACGAGGTGCTGCCTTGAGACACAGATGGATTATTGCACTTATGCTGAGCATGTAGCTGTGTGTCCACCATTTGTAAGGATCAGAGCTTTGTAGCTCCTTGGGAAGGAGGTGTCCTGGTGTGAGAGGTCCTGAGCAGCTGTACAGGGATAGCTGACTTTGCGCTTTAATCTCCAAGCAACTTGCATCATTATTTTCTCTGCATCTGCTGCCTGAGCTCTTCAGAAGTGCCTTGCCACGGGTGCTGTGGCAGTGTCTTAGAGCCTGTAGTTCACCCCAAGGACAAATTCTAGTTTGGAGAAGCCCCTCAGGGGCACAGAGCTCTGAACAACCAGTTGTCTCAGCAAACTGCTTCATAGCTCCAGTCCCCAAGGGGCTACCTCTGTGCCTTTGACCTTGAGCATCTGGCTATATGTAAATATAGATACATATTTTTATACACACACACACTCTGGACAGTTTTCTCTGTACTGCTTACACTGCAGCTCCATTAAAGCTCTGTGTTTTAAATGCTTCCCAAGAGCCATGGTTTAAATTGAGTGGAGTTGACTACTTGTATGAAAAGTCATCTTCTCCTGAATCCAATCCATATCCTAGCAAGTGTCTGCCAAAAACATTAATCCCACCTCCTCTTCTCATGAAATATGCATATAAAATGCCCCCTGAATGGTACCTAAAAAATTCATAGTTCCTGACCACATTATAGTGGTGGAACCTAGCAGTGTAAAAGATGCCTTGTGACTCCTACAGAGATGATGCCCTATTCAGGAAATTAATATACAGGAGAAGCCTAAGCACACAGGCAAGATTCATATATATTATTCTGCAAGGGCTATTCATGTATTTGGAAAGAACACTGTAGCTGTTCTCATTTACAATATTTAGGGTGTTTGATAAATATTTGCAATTGAGAATATATAAGTTTATCAGCATATGTACAGACATGCTTTGAAATTCACACACACAGAATCAGGATCACAGAATCACAGAATGGTTTGGGGTGCAAGGAACTTTAAAGAGCATCCCCTTCCAACCCCCTGCCAAGGGCAGGGACACCTTCCACTACCCAGAGTTACTCCAAGCCCTGTCCAACCTGGCTTTGGACACTTCCAGGCATGAGGCAGCTCCAGCTTCTCTGAGCAACCTGTGCCAGGGCCCCAATACCCTTGCAGGGAAGAATTTCTCCCTAATGTCCCATTTAACCCTGCCCTCTGTCAGCTGAAAGCCATTCCCCCTTTTTCCCCATGCCATTGCAAAAAGTCCCTCTGCAGCCCTCTTTGGGCCCCTTTAGGCACTGGAAGGGGCTCTAAGATCTCCCCTGAGCCCTTTCTTCTCCAGCCTGAATAATCCCAAACCTCAATCTGTCTCCAGGGCAGAGGTGCTCCAGCCCTCAGAGCATTTTCATGGTCTCCTCTGTGTGTCCTGCATACTTTGGGGGGCCTGGAGCTGGATGCAGAACTCCAGGTGGAATCTCACCAGAGACAAGTAGAGGGGCAGAAGTCCCTTTCTGGACCTGCTGCCCATGCTGCTTTGGACACGGACCAGGAGAGGATGGACTTTTTGGGTTGCCTGTGCACATTCCCAGTTCATGTCGAGCTTCTCATCCACCAACACCCTCAAGTCCTTCTTGGCAGGGCTGATTTCAATCCATTCTCTGCACAACTTGTACTGTGAGGTAAAAGGCTTTAAATTGCATTTCTGTTAATCACAATCTCATTGAGTAATAGAAGAGTAGCCCTGTGGTTGATACAGTAGCATTTTCTTAATAAAAAATAACCCGTAATTGACTGGGTTTAGAATTTGTAAATATTTCTCAACAAAAAAAATAATTGAAGGACTGGAAAAAACACTTCACCCTCTCATTCTGACTCTGCTGGGAACCTGGGGGAAATGTTCAGCTTTTTTTGTTTTTAAATACAAAGAAGAAAACCAGTTAGTAAGAGCTCTGTAACAGAGATTTATGGTTAATTCCCAGAAACTCCACAGGGGATTGAGAACTGAGAAACTATCATTTGTTCTTGCTGTCCAGTTTTCGATCTCTGAGGTGGAGATAATTGTCTTTCTTTCTGTAGGGAGCTGAATTGACATTCCTGTCCTGGCATGCTCTGATTTTTAAACCTTCAAAAAGTTTTCATCTTTCAGTAAAGGTCAGTCTTTCCCTTATTTATTATCTACAATAACCTGTTAAGGGAGCTTGAGGATAAATGACTCATTATTACGGTAGCACTTAGGAATCTTCTCTGAGTCCGCAACCTGTTGGGGAAGGCCCTGCATCAATGTGTAATAGGAGACACGGGCTGCTCCAAGGAGTCTTGCAGGCTAAACAAATTGAAGAGAGGAAGGAAGTCTGCAATTTGTTTTTCTCATTTACCAGGAGAACAGAAGCACAGAGGTACGGGATGAATCGTTAGGGATCCTACAGGCAGGTTGTAGGAGAGCCAGAACCTGAACTAACATCTCCCGCCTCCTGGAATTGTGTTTGTCCCACGAGATCTCCTTTCTTTTCTGTTGGTGGAGCCTGCATTTCCATTAAATATACAATTTTTCACTGTGGTGGAGACCTGTCAAAGAGCGGGAAGGAAAAACTTCTAAACAGAAAAACATGAAGGGAAGCCTGCCCTGCCCACCTTGCATTAGTCACTACCATTAATCCCTCCTTGCTGAGTGAAGGGAAGAGCCTCCAGATCCATACAGAGCTTAGCAGGAAGGACTCACCTTATCCGAAAGGCACTTTTTGCAGCTTGCTGAGCACTGTGTCCACACAACAGCGCGTCAGAGCCAATGCAGCAAGTGGGGAGAGTGTGAACACATCCACTTATCAAGTGAATACACACTCCTCTGTGTGAGTGAGACTTCAGGGGGTGTCAGTCCAAAAGGCAGCTGTCTCCGCTGACAGGGATTTGTAAAAACACCAGCTTGCTGCTTCTCTGACTCCTCTAACCATTGCACTGTGGCCAGCATGATATCAGAGCTGCAGGAGGCCAAATCAATGCCTGGCTTCCCTCCCAAGCCTTATTAAGCTGACTAGAGCTGTTTGCATATCATTTTCCAGAGAAGTGATTTGAATTTGTGATTAGTCAAAATAAATTATTCTTTTTCGTTTTTTTTCTTCAACAGTCTAATAAAGCAGGAACTGTAGTTGTGAATAATTTAGCTGATGGGTTTTGCACTCATTCTTGAATAATTTGCTTTGAGGAAATCCTGCCAGAAGTCAGTGGAACTGGACTCACACACTGATGAAGAATCCAGCCCACATTTCTGTCTTCAGATTGCTATATCAGTTCATTTAGAAACATGTAGGAAAAAAAGCTGTTTTGTTCAAATTAGTCAATTCCTTCCATCAATGCCTAGAGCAGGTACTGTTCTGGCAAAAGGTAATGTTTCAAAATTTTAGGGATTTTTTTCTCTTTTTCAATTCCAACTTTTATTTATTTATCTTTTAAATTTGATTTCCAGCTAAGCTGGACATAAACCAAAATGTATTTTGAAATTCTAATAAATTTCTGCTTGCAGCGCTCCCAAAACATGATGGTTCTGGACAGAAATGGGATTTTTTGACACAGAGATTTTCCTTGTCCCAACAAGTGCTAAGAGAAGAGACCACTTAAAGCCCTGCTACTACGACAGTCACCACCCTGCTGGCACACAGCTCTCTAAGTCATGATCTGGTCCAGCTAGGTCCAGGTGAGGACAACTGGCATTTGGGATGTTTCCCCACCCTTAGAGACTGTCCCCCTTGCTCAGGCTCTGAGTCACAGCCTTGCAGCAGGGAACCAGCGTGCTTGGAGAGCTCTGGCTCTGGCCAGGCTTTCCGAGCTTCAAGGCTCCCTGCTGTGGACCTGGGAGCTGAGCCCAGATTATATCTACTCTTCCAGGCTCTTGGCTCCAGGAGAGACTGTCTGGAAATTTTGGCATCACTCCCTGCCCTACAGCTACAGACTCTGTAATGCTGAAGACCTTGGCTTTGGGGAAATCTTCCTGGTGGGTCTATCCAGGGGCTGTCCTACCTGGAAAGCTTTCTACGAGTATTTGATCTTGGTGGGTCTATATGGGGGCTGTCCCTCTTGGAAAGCTCTCTGGACGAATTTGAATTGCTCTTTAGTGCCAGAAGAGCCAGTGCATGAAATCTTGGGCTGTCTCTTGTAGGGGAGAGTTCTGTCTCTGGCTCGTCTCTGTGGCACGGTGCAGATGAGAGCCTGCAGGCCAGGGGTTTGTTCTGGGAGGTGGGATGGGTGGGTCTGAAGCTCTGAAGACTGAGGTTGTAGGTGGATCCAGGTATCCCACTCCACAGGTGGGAAACATCACGCTACCAACTGCACACTGCACCCCACTCTCATTACGAACCAGGGGGGAGGCAAAATTCTCCAGATCCAGAAACACATTTGGGGTGGGTGAACATTGGCCCACCAAGCTGCACTTATCACTCTCCTCCCCAGCTGGACAGCAGAGAGAAAATAAGATGGAAAATGACTTGTAGGTTGAGATAAGGCAGTTTAATGAAGCAAAAGCAAAATTTTGAGCACACACAAGCAAAGAGAAAACCCAATAATTTTATTCTCTACTTCCCATCGGCGAGTGATGTTCAGACACTTTCTGGGAAGCAGGGCTTCAGCATATGGAGCAGTTGCTCCTGAAGGCAAACACTGTAAGTAAATTCACCTCTTTCCTCCTTTTCTTAGCTTTTATATCTGAGCTGACATCCTACTGTATGGAATATCCCTTTGGATAATTTGGGTCCGCTGGCCTGTTTGTGATCCCCCAGGATCTTGCCCACTACCAGACTCTTGATGGGAGGAATGATGGGGAGACAGAGCTGATGTTGTGCCAGCCCGGCCCAGCAGTAGCCAAAACTCTGGTGTGTTCTCAGTACCTTTCCAGCTCCCAATGCGAAGCACAGCACTGGGAAGGCTGCTGTGGGAAAATGAACTCCAGCTCAGCCAGACCCAAAACAACACTGTAAAGATTTCATCCTAATTCCCAATCAACTGCATAAAGTCTCTGCTTTTTTCTCATCAAACAGGCTCACTAATTTTGTCCAAAAAATCTGGGAACTTCAAGACTGTGTCTAGTGGTGTTCCTTTTTTGCTATGAGGTAGAAAACCATCATCAAACTAACAAGGCAATAACTGATCTTTCATTCTACTGTCTCGTAAAACTATTTCCAGCCACAAGACAAGAAACTGGGGCAGCAATGGTAGGTCCTTTCCTTCTCTCCAAGTTCTCTTCAACAAGTTGTGAGGATTGACGCCTAATCAGAGTAGGGTATTGACTGAAATATTATTTACCATAAGAAATGCCTCATTTGCTCTTTGCTTTTTAGAATAATCTAGGAAATTAAATGCAAGACAACTTGATTTAATTCCAGGTAAAGACTCCTAGCTCCTCGAAAAGTAAGAAAACATCCTTGCTTCACAATGGTGTGACTTTGCCTCTAAATCAGAAAAAGGAGTGTTTTGGAAATGTGGAGGCCAATGTTAAGGAAGAGGAAAGTGGGGGAGGATCTCCTGGCATTCTCAAAGAAGCAGATGGAGAAGAGGACTGGATCTCTGCAGTCACGGGCTATATTAACAGTGCATTTAGAGGTAGTTTTAGACAGTACATTGATGACTTTGGGGGTAATTTTGGAACTCTGTAACATTATCCTGTTTCCAGACACTTGCCTTGATTTGTTTTGTATATCTCTGAGTATGAGGAAAGTTTCAGGAAGAGGGAGTGTCCTGTATTTAGCTGAGAGAAGCCTGATGAGTCTAGGTTTTGCAAGCTTCCTGAAGAAATCTTCTCAGGGAAAAATACATCAATTCCCAGCCCCTGTGTAGAAAAGTCATGGGACTGTTGAAAAGCTGGTGGATGACTTTGTTTCAAAATTTCCAAGATGAGAAGACCCTCTCAGCACCTCTGAGAGCTGATGAATGGCAGTCTAGTCCTACTTGCTGGGGAGCCAACATGGAAAATCCACAGGGGGGACGTGAGTGATGGAGTTTGTAGTTTGATGCTTGTTTGAATCACAGTCTGATGAGAAAGAGAGAAGGAACAGCCAATACAAACTGTCCTCATCCTGTTCTCCCAGCAGTCTAAAGCCTTGCTTGGAGGTGAGCATACTGGAAATACTATTATTACTCAACTCCTGCTACTGTGAGACCGCCAGCGACTTGTGCCGAAGGAGCCAACTTAAATGACAATAAAGTAAAATCCTTGGCAGCTGGGAGTGTTTGCTTCCCGGTGTCTGCAAAGGGAGCTCTGGCCTGTGCTCCGCACTCACACTGTTTTGGAAACTTGAAGTTGTCCATAAGGCATCGCCTGTGCAGAGGCCCTATCGCCAAGCAGCAGGAGATGTTGTCCTTAGCTGTGACAAATGATAGCCAGCAGTGATTTTGGGGAAGAAAGAGCAGCTTTCAGATCTACCCCATCTCACAAGCTGTGGAGTGCGGCCGAGCTGCAAGAGCCTGTGGTCCTGCAAACACGGTGGTGCCACTGGGATGGGCCAGAGCCTGAGAGCATCCACAGAGCCGTGTGGGTGGTAGGATTTGGCGTGGTGCTTGCCGTGTCACATGTCATTCCCGATATTACGGGGCCAGCTCCCGCGGAGCTGCACTGCACTGGCTGAGCTGGAGCTCTCTAATTACAGGGAGCTTTCCATGTGATCTGGACTGCTCCTTGTCTGGCTGATCCTGCTCGACACAGCCCTCCTCACGCCACTGTGCTTCCCACACCTGGCCTGAGGGGGTGATGGACACCTTCCTGTGAGTACTCATTGTTTTTCTGAATTAAGCTGGGAAGGTCTGATCCAGTTTTCAGACAAATATGGAGAGTCTTTGCATTGATTTCAGTGGCTTCTGGAATGGTCCCTTATTGCATAAACTCAGATCTCTGTTATTTCACACTTCATTTCCATCTATTCCCTTGGGTGAAGATCATCAACTCCTGTAGATTTACTGCCCTTAACTTCTCAGATTTCCCAATTTTTTTATTTTATTTTTTTTGAAACTTGGAGTTTCTTTCAAGACCGCATTCAGATTTCTCCATAAAAATTCTCTGAGAGGAGGAATTTCCCTATTATTTTTTATGGTTGAAGAATAATGCACCAAAAGGAACAGAAAAAAAGGTCTTTGACTTCCCTGCATCTCTGCTAGTGTCTCTAACTCACAGTAGTCTCACACTGGTCAGCTTTGTCTCCTGTTCTTTTAAATATTATTAAGCTTTACGTGGAAATACCACACTTCTGTTGTGCATAAATTTAGGGATGCTTAAACCCAGACCCTGATTATAGCAGTACCTGGTGAATTTTCCTTCACAAATTTAAAACCATGCATTCCTGATTACTGTCTGGGCACTGGAAGACACATTTAACTGGCTTTAATATAAATTCTTATATAACCTGTTCTTCCGCCATACCCAGCATCCCAGATTCACAGCTCGGATTCATTTTAAGCTCCAGTGGAATTCTTTCTGCTGATTTAGAGGCAGATATCTTTCTCCCATGCTGTGATTCTTACACTGAAAAGCTAATAGGAAATGGCATTTTCTTAGCCTGAATTCTTCCTCGTGTACGTATTCAGAGCCGCTGGCTTCCAGTCTTCCAAGGCTTGCAGAACAAGCATATTTAAGACAGACTCAGCTGCCTCTGATTCCCTGTGCAGTCAATAAAATTATTTATTTTTGCTTCACTTGTTTCTAATCAAATCCTCTGGAGTTTAATGAGTTGGACGCATCCTTGAAAGTCTCATTCTATGGCTGTAAGGCACATAGAAAATAAGGGTATCATTTATTCTATAGAATCCCTTTTGAAAGTAATGCTACAGGAAAGGAGGCAACTCCTTGCATCTCAGATCCAAAACTACATCTGCAGGAAAGGAAAAGAAAAAAATCATTCTGCATGGTGTGTGTACATGACAGGAGACTGCAGCTGAATGAACAGGTGACCCCTGTGACCCCTTTGCTGCTCGGTGTCTTTTCAGATCAGAATCAAGTTTAGCTTGGATATTAGGAAGAAATTATTTTTTGTGAGGGTAGTGAGATGCTGGAACAGGCTGTCCAGAGAAGCTGTGGGTGCTCCATCTCTGGAAGTGTTCAAGGCCAGGCAGAGAAGGATGACGCTGTCCTCCAGGGATGGTATGGATCGCTGCCTCTTCAGAGGTGATGTGGAATGGACACAGCTGTTCCATATATCAAATTTCACTGTGAATCTATTAAATTATCAAAAAATTTACTGATCTTTCCTGTGCAGCGAGGCACAAGTCCCAGCTGCCCAGCTCAGACCCACACCTTGTGGTGATACCTCCCTGCAGTCTTGGCTTCTGGTATCAGCTGTGCTGCTGCAATAGAGCTCAGAGGTGTGAAAGATAAAGAAAAGAGAAATTCTCATCTTCCTTCCCCGTGTTTCTTGGTCTTGGTGTCACCATGACCTAAAGCTGGGCCCTGGGAACAGGTCAAAGTGGAGAGAAAATAATTTCTTTTTCTCTCCCCATCATGCCTGGATCTTGATATCAACTGACAGACAGCAGCCAAGAAATCATTAGCAGCAGCTTCCCAAGCCCCTCTCAGCTGTAATTCACCTCTGCTTTAAACCGAACATGAGAAGCAAGTCAACTTTCCCAAGGGCTTGAGGATTTCACAACCCAGGCGGGGACCTATTGCAGCGTGGATTTAGGACTTCCACAGTCTGATCAGAATTCGGATCTGAATTTGGATCCAGGCAAGACATGTAGTCTAGGCATACAAAAAATCTTTATTGAGATGACACCAAGGATATCCCAATATTTATTCCATTGTCTCCTGAGTTCCCTAAAGGCAGCTGACAACTTTATTCAACTCCTGAAGAAATTCTGCTACTGGCACCCTGTTTAAACACTGTAGAGATTCTAGTGGTGATACAGGAACACTCAAATACCAACAATTGCCTTCACTATGGAAGTTCCTGAGGAGACAGCCCCCATCCCAAGGTGTATCCCAAGCCAGCCAGCCTTCTACACCACCTCCACGGGATGCCCACAGATATGGGCAATGTTTGTGTTCGTCATAGAGTCACAGAATCACAGAATATGCTGAGCTGGAAGGTACCCACAAGGATCATCGAGTCCAACTCCAAGAATCCCACCCTGTGCCCTGGGAGCATTGTCCAAACAGTTTTTGAACCTTGGCAGGTTTGGGGCCACGACCATTGTCCTGGGGAACCTGTTCAGTGCCCAATCACCCTCCGGCTGAAGAATCCTTTCCTAATTTCCAACCTAAACCTCCCCTGACACAGCTTCATGTCCTTCCCTCAGGTTCTACCTCCATAAATCTGGGGAAAACCAGTCAGGACCTAAGAGTGGAAATCTGTGCTAAGTCTACAGATAACGCTCAAATCCAGCACGTAAATCCCGTCAAGCCTTTCCCTTGATTTCTTGCTTTCATGCAAATCCTGATCAGCTCCTAGGCAAACCTCACTGGGATCTGGATGTCGAGACTGATGTGCCTCTTGGTGAGGGCCTGTCCACACCTCTGATGCCGAGGAAACTTTGCTCTGGATGCCCACTTTGAAGTTGAGCTGAGCTTTCATTTGAAACAGAGCCGGGCGGCTCAGCTGTGGAACAGAAGGAATTGGTGCTCCATGGCTGGTGGACAAACTCAGGGAGACGTGTTAACAGCTACTAATATGCTGCAGCTCCAATTTCAATTTCAGGGCATTGTGTGTTAAAAAAACCCTCATTTTTTCTAAAAAATCAGACATTAACAGTTAATAACAAGGGAGTGTTTCACTGGTTTTGCTTTTGACATAATGGAGCAGGAGGCTTGGTGAACCAGGAAAGGCTCCATAATGCAACATCCTGATGCTGACACGGAGCAGAGAGCAGATGAAAAAGCCCCTACTCTGCCTTTAATTTACAGCACATTTTATTACGTGACACAGATTTAATAAGTGAAAATATTATCAGGGTAAAAATTACAGAGGAAGCAAAACTTGGAACTCACATCAACGTATGAGGCCCCAAGATTGCATCCAGAACCTCTTATTTCCTCTGGCACTCTCCTCTCTGGGTCTCAGCTGCATTCTCCCCATCAGAGCCATGAGGTTGGGTGGTGGAGGAAAGCACTGTGATTGCTTTGTTGTGTTTCTGTCAGGAGAGGCAACATGTGCAGAGCAATCTCTGGAGACACTCACTTGTATGCTGAAGGGTCGGAGTAAATTAGACTTCAGCACCAATCAAAAAGGTTTTGAAACAGGTGATTTGATACTCAATTAACCTCAACGGGATAATGGAAGAATGAGCACATCCGCACATCAAAGGTGTTGCGTGGATAGTGGAGACCAATTGAAATGCCACAGAAAAACAATGTGCTTGCACCCATCAGGAAAATTCTCAGCAATAAGCAGGATAATAATGTGTAGGAGACGGCCTTGCATCTGTATTTGTATCAGAGAGGCTGTTGCTGCCTTGCAGATCTGGTGACCTTCAAGGAAGACATGGGGTCAATAGGAAAGATTCTGAAAAAATTTATCTAAGTCATTCAGGATCTGAAAGATGGATCTGATAGTGCAGCTGCTTACTCTGGCTGTGGGGAAACTAGGGAGGGATTTCAAACTGTGTCTGCGTGGTGGAGCTGGCCTGTCTCACCCTGGGCTTTTGCCATGTGTTCTCTGTTAGACCTCCATGCCCCAGCCAGTGTTGGGAAGCCCTCTGAGATTCACCCAGCAGGTTTAGCCTGTTGCCCTGAGCTCTGACATGTGACATAGGCAGTGGCCTCTGAGCTCACAGCCAGCCTGGGAAGTGACTCTCTGCTGCCTTGCCTCTTTCAGCTGCCTTTTCCCAGCTGTGACTCCTGATGCGGAACAGTGCTGTTGGCTGAGGCTGGGTTACAATCACACACTCCTCCCTACGGGCAGGAGTAAGGTGGGAAAGGCTTTCATGTAGAGAAGCACCAGGAACTTCCCTGTTTCTCATCTGAAACTAGAGCCTGACTCTGCAGTTTCTGCCTCTGTGCACAGTTTGGGATATTTCTGTCAGCTGGTCTGGCTGCAGACTCTGGTCTCAGCTCAAAGGTAGCATCTGCTGCTGATTGCTGTGTCCCTGTGAGCCAATGCCACCTGCCTCTCAGCTGACATTTGTGGATTCTTAAGATAACAGGCCAGCTCAACTGTTTTCTCAAATGAAATTTAGGAGCCACAGCCCCAACCATGGTCTGCAGGTACCACTCGGGACAAGCACAGCACATCACAGAGTATCTTCTAAAGTTATGGCAAGCTGGAATGTCTTGAATTGGGACTTGAAAGTGTTCTAGGCAAAAACTCGTAGGGGTGAGACTCACCCATTAGGTCTGCATGCCCAAGGTTGTGATGGCTCCTGTAGGATTGGATGCTTGGGTGGTTTCCCAGAAAGTGTTTTCCAGTTCCCATACAGAATGGACAAATCACTGTACGAAATTCTATGGTCTGTGGAGTGCAGCAATCTAAATAGATGGTCCGAATGGCTCATTCCCTCTGGTCTTTAAAACTATGACTAGTCTAAAAATAAAAAGCCTTGAATTTCCCCCCTTTCCATTCTGCAGTGAATGCTTGGAAGGGGGAAGGAGACTGGATCTGATTTGGATCCAGGGAACAGGTTAGAAACAAAATAATAAGAAGCATTAAAGTGAAAATGAAGAGTAGCCAGATCACTGAATTTTAAAAGAAAAACAAACACACAATAAAGCGATACCTCCGCTCCTTGGACCAGCTCCTACTCCAAACCACCTATCACATCTCATTAGAACAATGTTGAGCTCTTTGGAAAAGAGGTGCCTGCCTAGGATCCACTTTCAAAGAAAACTGCTGGGAGTTTACTTAGAGATGAAGAAAAAAAAATTTAGATCTTTTATAAGAACCAGAGAGAGTAGAATTCTTCACTCCAAAGCAATTGTTATATTTTAAATATTCTATTAAAGAATCCATTTTCTTCTTTTTCCTTAAATGACTGGGGATAGGTTTCAATGTACATCTTGAATCAGGCTTCGCAGCGTTAGGATTTCCAGTGGCATTTGGTTTTGATAAACCTCTTTTTTTTTATTATTTTTTTTTATTTTTTTTATTTTGCCTTGAAGCAGTTTGTTCTCTTGGCAAGAATACAGAGACTGGCAATTGTAACTCACTTCTTGTTGCCAGCAGTAAGGAAAGCTTGAGGTCCTCTTTTTCAGCTGTAGCACGTTTGGATGTTTGGAACCAGAGCAGTGACTAGAGGGGGAAGGAGGAGGGAGAAGGAGGAGGAAAAAAAGAACCAGGACCCTAAATCTGTTCTTTTCTCTACTGTAAATTACAACCCTGCCTTTTTAATTTCCTTTCCCAGCACAATGTTATTCATTCACCTCCAAAATAAACAGGGGGCTTAGAGACCGAAAAGTTTGGGAGAACAAACTGTCCTCTTTTCACAGTCTCTACCTGTCAAGAGCCTGATTAAACACATATATGCTGATGCAAGTATGGCCTAGTGGCCTTTGGGAAGCTTCTGCATCCCAAGGGTTGGCACAAGGCTGATCCTGCAGCTCTGAGGTCTTCAGAGAACCGATGGATTCTTGTTCAGCTGAGCTACTGAATGAGGCTAAAAATACTATTTTTTTTTCTGTAAAGGCTCTGATTTTCAAACACAAACCCTTTGGGACCAGCTTGGAAGATACTGTGAAGGAACACTTCCCAGTTGCTAAGCCTTTTGAAATCCCTGAGTTGGGATGATAGATATTTTCCTTCATGAAAGGTGAACTGGGAGATAGTAGTCCTTTACTAAACCCCAGTCCATTCTAATTCTCTAACCGTGTGTTTACTGTTTCTGTTTGGCACAACAGGCCAGTCCTCTCCAGCACAACTTCATGGATCTTCCAGAATAGCCCCATGGAGGGATGTGATTATATGTTTCTTGATGAGGAAGTCAGATCTTCCTGCTTCATAATTTTTACTTCCTCAGTAGATTTCCAGCATTCCTTTTAAGGAGCCTCTGTGGTCTGGACTAAAGCTAAAAGCTTTAGTAAAGGTAAAGCAGGACTCATTTCACACAGGTCTTTTCCCATCCATTTCCTGGCCCATCTCCCACCCATCTAACCCTCTCTCACCCACCTAATGACTTCCACAGTATCTATAGAAGTAAAATTCATCACACAGTTGCTAATCACAATTAGCAACCAGGCTTACACAGCAGGCTGGGAGGTGGAGGATGTCAGCTCTGTTTGTGACCCCACTGCTGAGCAGTTTATTAACCTCTTTGACCATCTTGACATGAAAATACCATCGCAGAGGTGGGCTACTGAAGCTCTCCCTAAACCTGTTACTCCAACACCAACCTCACTGTTGGTGGTGGCAGGTTTGGGAGACACCCACAGAGGGGAAGAGAGACCTGAGAGCCAGTTCTCTCAGTGTAACAGTAAGATGCCCAGACAAATACACTTCCAGCTGAAGAGGAGAAAAATAGAGGGGAAACCCACCTAGTTTTTGTCTATTTACTGTGTATACTTGGTGCACATAACTTTTCAAGGTCATTTTCTGGAGTTTTCTGTCTTCCTTACGTGTAAGTGACTAGAAAGGTTCTGGAAAAACTTCTAGATTTTTCCCGTTTATATAAGCGGGTTGTTTTTGTTGTTGTTGTGGTTGTGTGTTTCTATTTGTATATAAATAACGCTGGAATACAAAATAATGACTGGTTTGTGTAAAAACCATCCAGAAGTTTCTCTGTTCCAACTCCATAAAGCAAGAACCAGAGGAGTTTGCTGGGTCAATTTCACAGGCAAGACAGTCAAAATGGATGCAAAGAAATACTTCTGTTCAAAGCGTATAATCACCCTAAGGAATTCCCTGCCACAGGAAATCATCGAGATAGAGTTGAATATAGTCAGAGACATATTTTTAAAAGCTTCAATGTTCATGTGAACAAGCAACACACGTTACACACTTTTTCTCACTGGCCAAGAAGATGGGTCAAATATTATGGGGATTCAAAATATACGGCCACCATGCAAAACCTTTAGTGTAGAAAAGCAACCATTTTCACACTATAGTTCACTATGCAGCATTTAAGAAAGAACTGGCAGCCTAATCAAAGTGCATTAATATCTGGAAACACACATTTCAGAGATCAACAAGCTCTGGAGTGATACAATGGTACTGTAGAGTTATGCCAATGTGTGTACGAATTTGAAGTACCAGAGTATGTTCTCAGAGCTTAAACTTTAGCTTTTCTCCCTTATCTTAGTATTTTGTTACAAAACAATAACAGCTTGCCCCCTTTTTTCTCTCCTTCCTTGTGGAATACCATCTTAGCCTGTTCGAGATCACCGTGTACACACAGCCACTCATTCTGTATTTGAAAACTGCAGAAAACTTGGAGCTAGGGTTTTCAAGGGTGATACTGAGTTTTCCAGTTTATTGAGGCCAAAACCAACCCATTTCCCAGGCATCCAAGCTCAGAGCACTGAGCAGACTTTCCCTGAAAGTTGCCTCCTCTGCTTTATCTCCAGCACAGCCCCTGGAAATGATGCACTAAAAAAGGAACTCATCACTTCAGTAAAGCCCTATTTCCTCAAGTAGGATTTTCCACAGAAGTGATTTGCTTTGATTTTTATAATCCTCAGGGCAATGCAGAGAATGCAGGGTGGGTATATCCTGCCACAGACTGCACAGACTGGTATCCTGAGGGTACCAGCCATCCAAAAGGCATCTGGGAGTGCAATCATCTCGTCATTGCACTGCTGGAACTCGTCCTGCCTGCTCTTGGTTAGGGCCAATGACAGCGTCCAAACAATGTCCCTCTATGGCCTGGAACCAGGACCTTGCAGGCACCATGTCCAACAGACAGGATACATCCAGCAACCCTTTGAGAAGATTTAGAGGTCATGCTACAGGCAGGTCCACATCTGTCAGCCTGTCTGGGCTGTCCTGTTTAGATTAGATGGGATATTGGGAAGAAATTCTTCCCTGTAAGGGTGGTGAGGCCCTGGCACAGGCTGCCCAGAGAAGCTCTGGCTGCTCTATCCCTGGAAGTGTTCAAGGCCAGGTTGGACAGGGCTTGGAGCAACCTGGGATAGTGGAAGGTGTCCCTGCCCATGGCAGGGGAGTGGAACAAGATGATCCTTCAGGTTCCTTTTAACACAAACCTTTCCATGATTCCATAATTCTATTCTCATCCATCATTTAATAGCAGAAATGCAGCACAGTAGGCTCAAGGCTTGGATGCAACATCTCATGTCCTTCAACCATGTGCCCAGGTTGCTTTTCTAGTACAAACTTGCCATGAGAGGGGAAATGAGAGATTTGGGATGTTGCTCTGGTGAGGGATGTTGTTCAGGTAAAGAGTTCAGAGGGGACTCAGGTACTCCCTCAAGTCCTGCAGCACAGAGACAGTTACAAACATCTCACCTTATTCACACCTCTCAAAGGAAGAAAACAGCTCTTTTTATGGCCAGATGGAACAGAACTTAAGACAAATTAAGTGAACAAAGTTGTTTTTCAGACAAGGGCTTTTAACTGTTGTCAAGATAGAGAAAAGACTTTTTCCAAAGTGTCAATTAGGCCTAGACAAGAGGCTTTGAAGTAAAAATTAACTCCCCTTGTCTTTTATCCTCTCAGTTCTGATCTGCTGCCATTTGCATGTTTTTCCTTTTGGTCAGCAACGCCAGTAGAAGGCTGAAGAACAAATAGACTTCAATTTTACCAGCTCTTTCCTCACAAGTTCGGAAAAAAAAAAGGAAGATACCATACCTCTGTAACTGGGAGATCTATAGTCAACAGCTCTGCCCAGTGCCTGTCCCTAAGAATTCCTATGAATCACTTGAAAGAAATACTGAAGCTACACTGTAGACAGAAGAGACGTCTAAGCATCATTATGAACCTGCTACCACTCATTACCTCCCTTCCTAGGCAACCTCACCCTCATCAGGGTTAAACATTCTGGTGGTTGTGAGTAACTTGTCTGAATACTGAATGTTTGATCTCACACTTGCTCCCACCAGGGGCAGCACAAGTGGGTATTTTAGCAAAGCCCAGCAGAGAAAGACTCAGACTGGAGTCAGTCAAAGACTGCAGTGGACTGGAGTCAATTAAAGACTGCAGACATCATTCTCTATCACCACACTTCTACTGGTACCTTACATTTCAGGAATTAATTTAGGAAACCCAAACAATAGTATTCTCTTTAAGGATAAGCTGGCTGCAGTCCTGCATATCTTGTGGGCTGACCTGAAAGCGTGGCCTACAGCCCATATAATGTCTCATCTTCTTGGTCCGTGCCTGAATCAACTTCCCCACATGAAAGCATTTGCGAAGGAGGCTGCACCTCTGGGTTTATGGTGGGAGGTGTCCTTGGAGGATGAGAAGCAACTGCAGAAAATCAACGATGAACCAGCCAAATAGTGCCAAGTATTGAACAGCTTGGCTGATGACTTGCACCCATCCCACTGCCAGTGCATCAGGCTGGCTGTTCAGTCTCAGTCACTAAAGCTTCACAGGAGGACATAAACCTCCCTCTTACACCCTGTTGGCTATGTCGTAATTGCTGTGCCGTGAAATGCCTCCTCAAATTTGCCAGAATCAACAGATTCCCTCAAGAAGCCTGATCAGAATACTAATACCATAGAACCACAAAATGGTTTGGGTTGTAAGGGACCTTAAGGATCATCCAGTCCCACATCCTGCCATGGGCAGGGACACCTTCCACTATCCCACCTTGCTCCAAGCCCCGTCCAACCTGGCCTTGAACACTTCCAGGGATGGAGCAGCCAGAGCTTCTCTGGGCAGCCTGTGCCAGGGCCTCACCACCCTTACAGGGAAGAATTTCTTCCTCATTTCCTCTTCTCTGATCTAAATCTATCCTCTCTCAGTTTAAAGACATGCCCTGAATATTTCCAGTTCTGCAGTTCTTCGTGGGAGCAAAGGGCACAATGAGTGCTTAGTTCTGTGAAAACTGCCTTCAAAAGTCAGGTCTTCTAGAACTTTGGAAAATTGTTCAAACCTCACTGAACTGATAAGGGGCAAGTGTAAGACCATCAAGGCTTTTCAGAAGTCCAGAAAGATAACATTTATCGTCCTCCCCTTGTCTACTCATGCAGTCAGTGTTCCTCTCCATAAAAAATCTTCCTTCCATATCTCCAGGAACCTGATGTAGCTCATGAGTTCAGGTTCAACCATTCTGAGTTTTTTATTTCAAACAGTGAGAGTTTCCCAAGCTTTTGGTGTGGTGCAGCAATTAATTTACGTGTAGTTAAATTTACAATTCTTTCTTTCTTGTGTCTTCCCGCTAAGGATGGGGCTTCTCCAAAATAGGAGGAGGCAAAGAACCACATCAGAATGACATTAGAGATTAACCAGAGTCCTGCCTCTGGAGGCTTTCAATCAATTGGGAGTGACATTTATTTAACCAAGACGAAAGTCCTGTGGCTCTGATTTCATTGTCACACAGCAGCACAGATCTGGAAAAACTAAACAAGAGGTGGCTTTAACTCAGATTATAACAGGTCCTTTTTCTTGTCCCTTTGGAACAATAAATTGGCTTAAAGTACAAGACGATACCAAATGCTTATTACTCCCGTGGAGAATTAATGAACCGTGGCATCCAAACTATCGAGTGGTCAGACCATATGTTATTAGAAATGGTGGATACTCTGTGTTGGTTAGGGATGTTATGCATTTGTGATTAAGGCTATGAAACTTAACCAATAAACACAGCTGAGAAATGAGCATAAACAGTCAATCCATATGAGGGAAACTGCTCACGTGAAGTAAATGTAGCAAAATGCAATTTAATGAGCCTTGTAGAGAAGACTTGCTACATCCAAGAAACTTCCCCACAAACTAATATTGGCTGAGACCAGCTGCTTATCAAAATAATCATTGGTCTTACCGGACAAGGGTTCTATACACAGGGAGTGTAAGAGACGTCTGACAGTAATAATCTTATCACCCTTGGGATATTTGCTGCTGGCAGTAGGGATCTTCCCTGCTATAACTTGTAGGGCCAGGCAGCAGTGATCAGCTGCAAAAAAGATCGTGGTGCAGGTTCAGCCTTTCGAGTGGCACCAGCAAGCCCAGTCACTATTCTGTGCCTCAGTTTACCCATCACTCTAATGCGATGCTAATACACGCAGCTTCCTGGGTTTAATTAACGTGCTAATGACTGTCTAAACACTTCAGCTCCTGTATTCCCTCATTGTCTTAAATGTCATTTAGCAGGTAATCAAAACAAAGCTTCCTATCACAGTGAACACCCTGGGGTCATGGATGAAATACCTCTGAATGCTTACAAAATGTTGGTGGAGTTCCACCAAATATGAACAGAGTCACAGAATCACAGAATCACAGAATTGTTTGAACTGGAAAAGACCTTAAAGATCATCTAATTCCAACCCTCTGCAACAGGCAGGCACATATTCCAGGTTGCTCCAAGCCCATCCAGCCTGGCCTTGAACACTTCCAGGCATGGGGCAGCCACAGCTTCTCTGGGCAACCTGTGCCTCACCACCCATACCAGGAAGAATTTCTTCCTAATATCTAACCCTGTCAGTTTGAAGACATTTCTCCTTGTCCTGTCAGTTTGAAGCCCTTGTCCAAAGTCCTTCTCCAGCTCTCTTGGAGCCCCTTTAGACACTGGAATGGGCTCTAAGCTGTGCCTGGATCCTTCTCCAGGTGACCACCCCCAGCTCTCCCAGCCTGTTTCCAGAGCAGAGAGGCTCCAGCCCCTGGGACATCTTTGCGGCCTCCTCTGGACTGACTCCAACATATCCATGTCCTTCACATTCTGGGAATCCCAGAGTTGGATTCAGTACTCCAGGCATGGTCTCAGGAGAATGTAATAGACAGGGAGAATCCTCTCCTCGACCTGCTGGCTTTTTGATGCAGCACATCAAAATCTGACTGCCATCTAAATCTAACACTGGGGAAAGCTGCGAATCAAACATTTCCCCAAGCCATTGTAGTCTCAAAGGAGCACACTTCATCTACTGCCAGCCCAGCATCACGGTCCCTAAGCAGAGATTGAGCCTCCCACTCCCCAGGGTGCAGTCCCAGTTTCATTGACAGACCTGCCTGAGATAGCTGGTGCACTGATTTCCCTGAGTATCATGATTTTCTCAGGATGTTTCCATGGGTAAAAAAAATTATGCAGTTAGAATCATAGAATAATTTGAGTTGGAAGGGGTCTCCAAGGGACAACTAGTCCAAACTCCCTGCAAAAGAACATGGACATTTTCAACCAGACCAGGTTGCTCAGAGCCCACTCCAACCTGGCCCTGAACATTTGCAGTTCTTTGTGGGAACAAATAGCGTGATGTGTGCTATGTTCTGTTAAAACACCTTTCAAAAATTATGTCCTTGATAATTTTGGAAAATTGTTCAAAACTCGCTGGACTGAGAAGAAATGAGCTGTAAGCGTAAGGCTGTCATGAGAGGCCTGCTGAAACCCTGGTGGCAGCAAAGCTGAATTCCTGTTATATACACCAGGTTCCTTCTAACCCCTCTCAGCCTCCACTTGTTTATTATTCTTCCCTGGTTTACAAGCTCCAAAGAGACTTGACATAGATTATTATACACAAGAAGGCTCAATGCATCTTGAGATGGATTATTTCCTTCCTTCAGAGCTACAAGAAGGCTGGAGTTGCTCATGATTTGGTATCTTTTGACGTTTCATTGAAAAAGCTTACTTTTAGCACAGTGAGGCTGCAGTGTGGTGAAGTCTGGCCAACAGAGGCCCATTTACCTGCTGGTGTCTCCAGCAGTCGGGCCCGTAATGGAGTTTGCTGTTGCTGTCATGCCTTACATCTGGTTTCGCTGTTTAGAAAGTGCTAATTCTGACCTACAAGAGCACTGAGAGTTGTTATAATGTCCATTCCTATGAGGTGGCCTCATTTTCCACAAGGACCATATGATAAAGAATAAGGAGTAAGAAGAAAAGGAAAAAAAGTAACTGGAAAAGGCAAGCAAAAAACTGTTGTTTAACATGGTTTATTTATTTGTTTGCTAAAGTAAATAATTTCTGAGTTATGCAATCAGTGAGCATTTGGAGGTTTGAAATAATGTTTAGGCTCATGGATGCCTGAGCCATTTATTGAGACTTCCAGGGCTCAGACCTGTCAGACAAATGGACTCGTGTGAGTCTGCCTATACTTCATGTAGAAAGTGGGGAAGCCCTCGTTTTCCTAAACGCAAACTCTCCTTTTGAGTATCTGAATTGAAGAAAATTGGTAGTGACTCAAAGATGACCTCATATAAGATGGAAAATGAAAACTTCACCAGGGAAGATTTGCTATTAGCATTTATTACAACTCTAATAGTGTGCCATGGCTAAGAGAGCCCAATGAGGACAGGCTACACCGTGCAAAGTTATTAGTAGTGAGTCTGGAGCACACAGGTCACTTTTAAGTTATCCAGCCATCAAAAGGAATTGGATCCTGTTTGAAAAACAGGTTTTGGTAAGATTATCTTGATCTGCAAAATGATGTTCTTGAAAGTTGCATCTAAATCTTACTGCAATGTGCTATCAGAGTCCAAGCAGACTGTTCCCCAGTGGTGCTGAGGCATTTTATGTACATATTCTGATAAAAACCAGCAAGCAGGACTCATTTCAAATTAACATTTCCAGTGCACCACACAGAATTCAGCCTTCTGGATTATTCCATTTTCCAGTGAAGTACAGATTACAATACAGCATGTGTTCTGTTTTTAAAGCAATTATGCTTAAATATACTTGTTCTTCAGTTTAATTTTCCTTCTGAAAGCACAGCAGTCATCTTCTATCAACAAATCCATTCCAGAATGTTTTGCTAGCAACTGTTACTAAGACTTTTTTCATCCAAATTGGAAGCTTGAGAAGGATATGATCAACTCTCGAGCATGGCTAGAGACATTTGCCAGTAGCTAAAATACACAGTGAGCAAAATATCTGCCCTTTGGATGTTTTTAAAACAAGGAAAAGCCATCACAGCTTTAGGACATGAACTTCATCTGCTTCTCATGTTGGAAAAGCAGGAGTCATTCTAGTCTAGCAATGCTTTCAGACAGGAAGGAGCAGGTTTCTGATCCAAGCAATCAATGACCACAGGACACAAACGACTGGAAGAAACCCCGCTGTTGGCGTTATGTGACAGAATTGGGATGTGGACTCCAAAAATGCAATTATAGAAGGTTTCCTCACAAAACAGAGGTCTGCAGGTGTCTTCTCCTGTACCCCCACTAGTGCCCTGGTAGATGCCACTGTGACCGTGGCGCAGTTTTGGCTGGGGATGCCATGTAGCCATGGGTCTGTACCCAGAAACAAAAGCTAACTGCAAAAAGTGGCAAAGCAGACACCAAGCCCCACACCTAGCCCCTAATGTTGAGGCGAGGCACCATTTCATTTTGATTTAATTGTTTTACCTTTAATTGTTTTACCAATCACTGGAAAACACTTGCTTTTTCCATTCTCTTTCTTTTTTTTCTCATTTTATCCTCATCCCATTGCAGGGGGTCAAGCAGAATAAACAAGCCCGTGCACAGCTGGTTGCCAAAATTTTGGGCTTGTCACCCAACCAGTGGACTCCACACATGTTCCTGTTCCTTAACCAGTTACAAACAATAATGATTGTTGCTAGTCAGCATTTTAGCACAGCCTATTCTCACTGTGCACACATGCCTACGTGATTCATGAGGTCTGGATTGCTTCTGAGGTCTGCTCCAAGAGCTGTTTCAGGTGGCTCTGATGTTATCAGGAGTAGCTGGAGAAACAAAGGCCTTTCTGCAGAAAAATTGGCAGGTAAGGAAATAAGGAAATTATTTCCAATTCATTTGTTTTAAGGTATATTTATCATACTCAAATCTAAACATATTGATTTATATTATGGTTTTGGCATCATAAACATTTGATAGGATTATTTATTAACATTGAGCTGTTCTTTTTTGGCTTTCCAAAACAAACTTCTGAGGAAATATTTAAACACACACATGCTACACAACTGGCTGACTCCAGCTCACCTCCTCAACACAACTGGATTGTATGAATATCCACATCTTCCATAAAGCAATCCAGCAGTCAGGGGTGCAGACAGATCACAGAATTGGGCTTCTAAGCTAAAGCTACAAAAGGACCTGAGTGCTACTTCCAACTTGGTATTTTACAGGGATTCTTCAAATTCCTGTGGCTGAGGGCTATGAACAGTCACATTAGTGCTGGCAAAGCCCCATGGGCCTCGAGTCTCCACCAAAGAAACTACACCAGCCTCGAAGCTGTCATCCTGCTGAGCCCCCTGTGCCACATCTGAGGCAAAGCAGAGCTCTCAGGCTGCTCCTTCCTTGAGAACCTGCTCCAGGGAACGTTGTACTTTGAGCACAGTTATTGTACTTCTCTGGGCACAGTTATTATGCTTGGCTTTGCCCCAACCAGAGGGTAGTAATGGAACTTTCTGATGTTGCCACGTGTGCTCCATCATATCCCACAGGCCAGTGACTGAACTGGACAGGTTTCCTGCTTGTTTGCCTACCCCACCAAAGAGGTGCTCAAAAAACTACCCTAAAAGTCAAGGTGTAGGTTGAAGTTCCTCAAATGAGTGTAGGGGATGTCTGAGAAGACAACTCTCCATGTTTCTCTTTCAATGTCAGAAAACAATTCATTGTCCCTCAGTTTTCCATAAAATTGGGCTAATGTGACATAGGTACCTAACCAAGAAAAAGATTAAGAGCTGAAAATCCCAGCTAAAGACTCCCAGATAGCCATAGAATCATAGAATCACAAAATCCTTAAGGCTGGAAAAGACCTCCAAGGTCAGAAAGTCCAGCCTTCAACCAAATCCCACTAAACCATATTGCAAAATGCCACACCTAATTTTTTTTTGAACACTTCACTTTTGAACACCATGCCTTCCTTCATCCAGGACCAGGAATCTAGGAACCCTGAGTCTTGCCCATCTTCCTATTTTCTACCGGTTTCCCCAGGTATTTTTAAGCTCTCCTTTCTGTTTTGGGCTAATCCTGCCCATTCATGTAATCTTCTTACAGAGATCCTCAGTGCCTGATGCCTGAAGCAGCCCGAGTCTGCACACAGATCTAGTTTTAAGTGACTTTTCCAAGAGCAGGAAGAAAGTGAATGCAAGAGCCAGGAATGGAAGCCAAGTTTCTTGTTTCATAAACTCCTGAGTTAACCACTTCTGATCATAAGAATCAAGCACAAAAAGAACATAACAAAGGGGAGTGAGAAGGAAAGCTTTCAAAGAACCAAGCCCAACACCACCCATTCAGATTTCTTGAATGCCTTGTGTTGCCAAACACTTATGGCTTTGAGCACTGCTGGAATCCTCTAAGCTGGTGGATAATTTTCCGCACAAATTTTATTACTGTAGAATTTGATTCTGTTACCATTATGCATCTTGGTCAGCCCCACTTTTACCCCTAAGGCTGAAAAGAGCCCTTAAGCTCTAAGGGGACAGAAGACTGCCAAGTGCAGAAACTTTTATTTTGTTTCCTTTTCCTTGAAAATAAAAGGAAATGAGCAGATGAAATGCACATTGCTCCCTGAGTTTTTTCTTTTTAATGAAATTTTCCTTCCTTTGTGATGCTCACTTTTCCCTGCTGTACTACCCAGGACAAGGTAACACTGACTACGAACCAGATCCAGTGAGAAATTCTCCCCTCAGGTCATTTTCCTGCCAGGAAAGGCAGGTTTGCTCCTATCTGAATGGTTCCTGGAGGTGGTTTGGTTTTGGCAAATCTTGCAGGAGACCTAAACAAGAAGTTGCACTGGAAATTTGTGTATTTTCTTTTGGCTCAGAAGGATGCTTCTGACTTTTCAGTTGCAGATTCAAGAAGGCTTGATGAGACCATGGTGCTCAGTGACCACAGTCTGTGGGTCTTTCAGAAAGGAAATCTGGTGGCAAAAATGATTTGGTCTATATTTGATGAGGTTCTTTGAGGTAAGAAAGAAAATGAGAGGATATCAAGATGGACTTTTTTACCACAATTTAATATGCATGAAAGTAATTTCCACAGCAGTTGCTACAATAAGAGTCTACATATTTTTAAACAGCAGTCTACTCTATTTCTTGGGGAAGAAAAAATATCTACATGAATAAAACCAATAACAGTGAAGAAGTAGTGTCCTGGCTTCTGATCAGCAAGTGGAAAAAGAGATATATAAAAAAGGTGGCTCCTGTACAACACAGGGGAGAAGGAAACTCCAGTAAACAAGACAAAACAGACCTAATTGGAAACAGGCCCCCCCAGCAGCATTCTGGATTGGAAGGTAAGTGGAGAGAATGGGAGAGCTGCAGAGAAGATTGGAAGAACTGAAAAACTCCAAGAAAACCAAGGGGAATTGAATAAAAACAACAGTCTGCTTATAAAAGTAAACAGAGGGGGAAGGGAGAGCATGCAAAGGGAAAACAGATGCACAGTGAGACAGTGCTCAAGAGACAGAGGGAGATGAAAGCGGTCTAAAACAAGAGGGGAACTTGGACGGGAAAAAAAGAAACAACCAAAAAATCCAGCAAAAATGTTAGCAGGAATGCCTTGGTGACCTTCACACAACGAGATGTCTCTGTTTGTATGGGCCCTGGGGAGGCTGGTGACATTTTATTGACACAAAAGGGTTTACCATGAGGAGAACACTGAGGAACTTCAAATACAGTAATGCTGTCTTACCCAGGATTGGTTTTAAAGTCTCCTCCCTGCTTTGTCTCAGTCTTGTAGATCTGAGATGGAACAGATGAGGAGGAACTCTGAAATTGGGTCAGGGTACCCCTCTGAGGTCTGGCTTCCACCTAGAGGATCCAAAGAAGATCGGATCCACCATCAGAAGCTGAGCATCCTCTTCCAGTGGGCTCTGGGTGCACATAAATCCCACAGGCTTGAAGCCATAAGGTCTACAAAATCATGATTTCCAGGCATAGGTTAGGTTATTTACAGGAGTGTGTCCTTACTCCTAAATAGATGCACAAAAATAACCTGTCACGGAAAAAAGCTGCTCTCTGGCTTCTGTGGAACCTGTTGGAAACCCACAGTGGTTCTGAGTACTGCAAACATGAGCAGAATGTGTTCTGATGTGAGAAGTTCCTCTGAGCTTTAAATCCAAAGGATTAGAGCCTTACAAGGTTATTCTGGGAAGCTGTGCAAGGAAGTTTAAAATATTGCTCTTCCAGCTGTCTGTCCTCGTCCTCAAGCAGCTCATTTTGGTGAGTCAGTACAAACTGACTCACTTTTACACAGATTGTATAGGACAAGGGCGAATGGCTTTAAAGTAAAAGAGGAGAGATTTAGATTAAATGTTAGGAAGAAATCCTTCCCTGTGAGGTTGGTGAGGCCCTGGCACAGGTTGCCCGGAGAAGCTGCGGCTGCCCGTTCCTGGAAGTGTCCAAGGCTGGGTTGGATGGCTGTCTGAGCCACCTGGGATAGTGGAAGGTGTCCCTGCCCATGGCAGGGGGTGGAATGAGATGGTCTTTCAGGTCCCTTCCAGCTGAAACCATCCCATGATTCTATGATTCTGTGACTCTATGATTCTGTGACTCTACAATTCCACGGCTCTGTGATCACAGCAAGGCATGGTAGACAGAAAGGATCTGTGCCTCTTTTTGCCCAGACACTGTGGCACGTTTTTGACTTGTTCCCTTTCAGAGTTTAGGGATTTCCAGAGCTTTGGAAGAGTCTCATTGACGGCATTGGCAAAAAGAGCAAATGGCTGGGTCTGGGAGGCTGAAGGTGTTCTCAGAGGGAAAACTCAGTATCTTGCTCAGAATTATGGTTTTGGGTTAGTGCTATAGCATTAAGTGATGCTGCTGTGTTATTCCGATGCAGTAAAAAAGCAGAGGATTTACAGACCAGACTTTTATCTTCTTCCAGCCTTCATCTCTCCAGTTTGTGTCATTGACCTCAAAGGTTACGTCTCTATTAATAAAACAAACACTGCCAGGAGTCATTCCCGTGCTTGGAAACTGACACTCGGGTTCCCCCCACCCTGTTAAACTCTGTCAGCTTTCAAACTGCATCCAGCCATCTATTGGAAGTGGTCTCAGGAGTGTGCCTGTTCCTGCACCATCCTTGGGAGCAGTGGGAGAGACAAGGCAGCCTGGCAAGGGCCACTTTGGCATTATGACATGTAACACCATCAGGAAGGACCTGGTTGTCCCTAATGTGACCAAGTTAAAGAGCAAACTGTCCCGTGACAATTTATCTCTGTCCATTAGTACTCACTATGCTGATATCAAAACCAATAGAAAATGGTTGTACCTGCCAGAAGTAAACCCCAACCCTGGTACAATTTCCTTCATTAAAAAAAAAAAAATCCCAAATCCTTTTAGGACAAATCCCCAAAGACATATATAATTTCCTCACCTTGTAAAATTTCACCGGTTTGCCCCAAACTATGGTGTTTGCCAGGAGAATTTTGGAACAAAATGAAATCTCTGTCCAAACACAAGAGGGGTAAAATTCCAGTTTCTCCTTTCTGTTTTGTTTAGAGAAAGTAATGAGCTTTTTGTCGGAACCAAACTCCCTCATAGCCTGTCTCCTCGAAATGAATTTTTGGATCACTTCTGTCAAAAGCAACAAACTCCACATCCAACAACTTTTGGATTTAGGGCTTAGGTGTGGACCTATTAACAAATTAGGAATGCACATGATGCTAGGTTGAAGATCCAGACTTGCCCAAATGTTCAGGGAGTGATCAGATCTGTGGTTTTGGTTCAGCTCCGTCTCTGGTTTAGAGGGAGGGAAGTAGTTTGGACTTTGCTGATAAAAGAAACTCGCACTTGCATCACTTTCTACTGGTAATATGCTAAATACACCGCAGCAGATTCATAGGGCAAGGAAGCATTTCAAGCATTGCAGTGAGTTAACTGAAAGGAACCATAGGAAATATATACCAGAAGTTAATTTTTTCCAGTTCTTTTCCAGCTCTGCACCCTGCCTGCATTAGCTCTTGTGCCGGGTGGCTTATTTTCACTCAGAGCTGTTTCGGAATCATTATAAAACACAACTGGTGTGCCACAAGGACATGGGGAGTCTCTCGGCTTATATTTTGCAGATGTCCATAATTTAACTGGACCAGCAGGTGACCAGGAATCCAAAGTCACCTCATGATGGTGATCAGATCATGAACGTGGGCAGCTCACAGTAACACATCGAGCCCTGCCCTCCACTGCTTTCCATCAAGCCTGCCATGGATATTAGATGTTCTCTGCCTGATATCTGCCTCTTGAGGTTGAATTTCAAAATCTAATAGGGTCTCCTGGCCCTGAAAAAATGTGTCAATCCAGCTACCTAGTGGTTTTGCTTAAAGGTAGAGCAATCCAGGGAGTTTTCAGGTCTGGATGCAACAATCGGCAATTATGGAGTTTATCTTGACATTTATTAGTTGTTAATGGCAGTGCTTCCAGAGACCTAAGCACATTTCAGGCAGCCTTGGACTGCATCAGCAGTAGTTCAAGAACATGCAAACACTAAAGGAAACAGCAACAATAAAAAGGTGTTTTTAAAGTTGGGGGTTTTCCCCTTGTCATTAAAGCTCATTTGAGTCACTACTTGTCAGAGGGTGGCAGTTTCTCAGAGATGGAAATAGCCGTGGGGAAGGGACCTGCAGGCTGACCTAGATGGGCATGGTGAGGTCATTTGGAGCCTGAGCTTGACTGCAGGTGTAGGGAGTGCCAAAACCAGCAAGGATTTTTCTATAGTCTGAGCAAAAAAAAAACCGCTACTTGGACAAAAAGTCTTGGTGGCAGAGGCAGAAGTTGTGACCAAGAAGGACAGCAGCTGAGAGAGGATAAACAGCAGCTCAGGAAATCCCATTGAGCAGTGGTGCCCCTTCGAAATGCCAGTGGTGCTGGGACCATCTGTGATGGGTGGATCCAGCTACCGTGGGAATACTGCAGCTCCTTTTCCACTAGAAAACAAAATCTGGAAAGGCTGAGATCCTTTTGGGCACTCCTGCGCATCAGCAGCCGGTGCTGTCCATCCAGCCAAGGATGGAGGAAAGATTTGGATGTCTCTTGGGTCTGGCCAGCCTGATAAATCATAGAAACACGGAGTCCTAGAATGGTTTGGGTTGGAAGGGACATTACAGACCATCTCCTTCCAGCCCCCTGCCGTGGCCAGGGACACCTTCCACTATCCCAGGTTGCTCAGGGTCTCATCCAGACTGGAATCCCAAATGACATCCTGAGACAAATGAGCATTACAGGGCAAAGAAAAGTCACTGAAATTCAGGTTTGGCTTCTCCAGCATGGACTGAGTCATTTCTGAGCAGAGCTTTTCACTCACCCAACTATTCTTTTCCCTACTCCCTTTGAGGCTGCCGTGTCACGTGACGAAGCCTTTTCTCTTCCAGAAGAAATTTTCTTCCAGCAGATAAGAGAAACCTCTCATTGCAGTGATTCTCACTATGGCAGAGACAAGTGGATGGACTGCATGGGGAAAAGATCAGGCAGCTGAACATATCACTTTAGTCCTTCAATATGTATTTATTGAGTTTGGGGTTTTCTCCTAAGTCCAGAACCTGAAATTCAATTCTGAACTCTTCACCTACCTGACTTGGGTGGGCTTTTGACCTGTCAGGGCTTTTGCATTTGTAAAGTGTAAGTAACAATACCTGCCTCAGTAGGTAGCAGGTAACCTCAGTAAACGCTGGAAATGCCCCCCTGAAGTAATTTGCAGATCAGAGAGAAGAATATCAATGTCCAGAGATTGCAAAGCACTGTGTAGAAATGTTTTTAAATAAAAATTTATCACTTTCTTGGTGTAACCCCATATTTCAGTTATCTCACACCACACCCTGTGCCTCTTCAGAATAAAGCAGTGACACTGGAAACAAAACCCAAGTGGGATCCTGATACACAGATCTCTGCCATTTCCAATAAATTTTAAAATTATTTGAATTATTTATACTCATTTATTTACAATAAAGGAGATTGCTACAAGTGCACTTCCTCTAACAGACCCCCAAACACTGAATTTCTCCTGGTAAATGCTTTACATACAGATAAACTTCTTTTAACTAAATTTATGATAACTACATAGGCTTTTAACCGTCTATGGCTGCTCTGAGTGCCAGTGCCACAGCACAGGTGTGCCCAAAGGGGCCCTGGATAAGCCCTTCTCCAAAGACGAACCTGTCTGCTTCCCTGGGTGATGGCAGCAGCCACTGCTGCTCAGAACTACTGCTCCAGGCTGCTCCCAAACTGCCAAAGACACTGCTTATGTCTCTCTGTGCTCCTTTTATTTGCAGCCATGAAGAGCAGGGGCTTTAAAATATGTAATAAATCAACAGACAATCACAGGCGTGTCAGCCCAGCTCCAACATCACCTTTTGGGTCCTAAAACCAGTCTGTTAAGAACGCAGGAACCTCAAGACGCTGCTGAGGGCACTCCCACTGAACACAGCAGCAGTCCCAAAAGGGTGGAAACGGCTCGGCTTGAAAGTTTTACAAGTGCTTGGGAGGGATGAGGGCTTGTAAGAACCAGACAAGATGCCTGGGAGCTTAAACAATGCTGAGTGTGGCTCCCAAAGCACTCCCTGTGGACAGCCCATCCTTTCGGCACAGCCAGAGATTACCCGCACGTCTTTAGAGCCCGTCGCACGCCCCGCGTTGCACTGATTGTGCACAGCAGCTGAGAGCTGAACAAATAAGCAGCCGCTGCTGTGCTGGATGGGGGAACATCCTGGTGTTGCTATGACATTCCTTGTCAAGTTTGCAGGCTCAAATGGATCCCGCGTGGGGGGAGGCATCGGGCTCTGTTGGCAGGCGGGAGATTTGGAGGCTGGAGCGCTCCCCATCTCCTGCTCGTGGAAACAAAGCATCTTTTATGTTTCCTTCCAACCAGGACAAGGGGCTGGAATAAATCATCAAGTGACCCAGCCACTCCCCTGCTATTATAACAAGCAGCTGGAGGGCCACCAAACCCGGGCATCGCGCTCGTCAAACAGGCGCTTTCCCGCTTGCCTTTTATTGGGATTCACTGGTGGCACTCTGGGGGTTTGTCGCTTCTTTTTTTGCCTCCTACTGTCCAGAGACACTACCAGTAAAACCCCAAGGCGATATTAAAAAGGGGAGGTTGGGCTGGCAGCCAGCTGTTGCTACTAGATGTGCCTGTGAGCATGGCAGAAAAAGCCAATTTAGCCGATCCAGCCTTCTCGCAAAGTGGAGCCCATTGTTCAATGGGGCACAACAAGCAACTGTAGGAGGTTAAGTAAATCCCAGGGCACGGCTATTTCAGTCTGGGGAAAGCTTCCACAAAGGTGCTTATTGCTGCCAAGAGAGGCTGAGGAGCTCTCCGAGCAAACAGTAGGTGCTCAAACACTGGCACTACGGCAACAAAAATAAACCTTCGCGTTTTTAAGCTCACTTGGAAGACAATGGGAGTGAAAGTGCATTTGAGGGATCAAAGTGAAGCTGCCCATGTATCCAGGTTGGATGAGGTTGACTGAAAAATCATAGAATCATAGAATGGTTTGGGTTGGTAGGGACATTTAAAGATCATCTAGTCCAAGCCCCTGCAATGAGCAGGGACATTTTCATCCAGATCAGGTTGCTCAGAGCCCTGTCCAACCTGGCCTTGAATGTCTCTAGGGATGGGGCAACCACTGCTCCTTTTGGTGCCAGGACTTAACATGACTCTGAAGACGAAGCAGGTCTATGGTAGAGTCCAAAGCAGATGTCCAAGCCTTTTGCTGATGCTTCAAAACCCTCCTCCCTCCATCCTTCCCTTGTCTGGAGTCTGTCCTGCCCTACACAGAGGTGGTGGCCACTGCAGCCCACAGGGACTCTTTTCTATCTCGCGCCACAACCTCAAAGAGCAGCAAAATATTAATTTGGCGATGCCCTGTGCACCAGCTGCTTTTCTGGGCCTGCTGCCTCTTCTCCTGGAAAAGGAGAGGAGCAGCTGCGGGGAGGAGGCTCCAGCTGGGAAGGTAGGGAGGGTGAGAGGAAAACCATGAGGGAAGTGCCTGAGCAATTTCACAGCAGAGGCAGCGTATGAAGTTGCCTCGGTTCGTGGTCTGCACTCTGGGATCTGTCTGTGGGAAGCCTGCAGGGGTGTTGCAACCTGCCAGTGCCAATAAACATCACCACAAGACCAGAGGAGCTCAGGGCCTGCAATATGAAAGGCAAAGAGAGGAAAATTAGAAGCAAAAATATGAAGTTAATAAAAATCTTTTATCCAATCAGACTCTAAAGAGAGCGCAGCCATGGGCTGGAAGGAGCAGCCGGGCGCTCCGAGCCCTCACTTTGCTTAATTACCTAATAGCTTGCAGAGCCCCTCCAGCTTTATGAGTTGCACATTTATGCGCAGCTGTCCTGCCTTGCAGGAGCCGTGGTAGCTGCTGGGGGGGTGTCTCTGCCCGTGCCCCCTGCCTGCATGCAGGGCAGTGGGGCTCCATGGCCCAGATGCTCCACATCTCAAGGTTTGAAATAGCTAAACCCTTTTAGGTAAATAATCTTCCTTAAAAACCATATACTTTTAGACTACTAAGGAGAAGAAATTCCCCCTTCCCGCTGTTTGCACAGCAGGTCCTCTGGGCAGTTTATCTGAGCCCCTATTCCCAGGACAGAGGCTTGATGATTTCATGAAGATCAGAAATTGTGCCTGTGGCTTGCTGGGGGCTGGCACAGGCTCTGCTTTTCCTGGTTTTCCTGCTGCAAGAAAGCCCCTTCCCAGCTCAGCTCCTGTCTCCTGCTGGGAGCAGCTCCCAGAGAGGGTGCATGGGATGCTTGGATGGGGTTCTGAGCAACCTGGCCTAGTTGAAGATGTCCCTGCTCACTCTGCTCACTTCAGGGGGGTTGGAGTAGGTGACCTTTAAAAGTCACTTCCAACCCAAACCATTCTCTGATTCTCTTCTGGAAAATCTTTCAGCACTGATTGGTGCCCTTTGCAGGACTGGAGGGCACGGACAAGGTAGGAACACGTATTCCCAGGATGAGGGCAGCACCCTGGACCCTGATAAATAACAGGTTTGGGCATAGTAAATGTTTTATCTAGTTCCAGGTCAGGCTGAGGCAGATCTAGGGAAGTTTTTCTCCAGGCTGGACCGCTGAGGACTGCTGAGGTGTGTTGTCTTCCCCTGCGTCCTGAGATCCCTGCTGCCTCCTGGGCATTTTGTCCATGTGCTCCACCCCCACATCCCAGTTTTGCCAGAGCAATCCCCTGTGTCCCCATCCAGTGACTGAGCTGCAGGCACAGGCACTTCAGGACTCCTGTGCTGGCAGCCTGGCACCAGGCTGTGCTGATGGCCTGGACAGCTCTGTGCAGGCAGAGAAGGCCAAGCCCTGCCTCCAGCAGATGGTGAGGTGCCAGGAAGAGTTCCCTGTGCTGAGAAAGGATTACTTGGTACCTGCTGTCTCAGCATTCCCAGGAATAAGCAGTGGATGAAGACCTCCCTGATCAACAAGAAATTCTTTGCAAGATGCCCACGACTGCAGCACTCGGGCTTTGATTAACACCTTGCTCAGCAGGGCAAAACATAAAGGAACCACATGCAGCAGTGCTTATCCAGAAGTCATTACCTCTGGGCTTTGTTCCCAGCCCTTTTCTGGGGCAGGATGTGTACCCAGGTGGCCATGGAAAAACCTGATGGCTTTTTCAGGGCTCTTAAACCCAGAGACCAGAAGTTATGGTTGACATGCAGGGATGAACACTGACCATCTAAAAGGAGCTGGAGGCTTACTGCTGCAGCTGAGCACCATTAACCCCACCTGGTCTTTAATCCCCAGGAAATTGAATCATATCACAGAACTGAAGGATAAATGGACAGAGGGGACCTTGTGGGATCATCTTATCTGACCCTCTGCCATGTGACAACATTAGAGAGCCTTTGTTCCAACACCTTTTGGTGTTGCAAGCTAAGAATGAGGAAGGAGAGGGAAAGGAGGAGAAAATACAAAGTGCTTAACAAAAGCTGCAGTGATACTGACTCAGTGCGTGCCCCGTTGTTATTCCCTTTCTGCTGGCAGTCAGGTGAACATATAACACGTATGTGGGTCCATGAAAATGTTCTGAGGGCTGGAGCTCCTCTGCTCTGGAGACAGGCTGGGAGAGCCAGGGGTGTTCACCTGGAGAAAAGAAGGATCTGAGGAGATCTTAGAGCCCCTTCAGTGCCTAAATGGGCTAAAGAGAGCTGGAGAAGGAATTTTATCAAAGGCATGGAGTGACATGACAAGGGGGAAGGGCTTCAAACTAAATGAGAAGATAATTAGATTAGATTTTAGGGAGAAATTCTTCCCTGTGAGAGTGGCGAGGCTCTGGCACAGGTTGCCCAGAGAAGCTGTGGCTGCCCCATCCCTGGAAGTGTCCAAGGCCAGGCTGGACAGGGCTTGGAGCAACCTGGGACAGTGGAAGGTGTCCCTGCCCATGGCAGGGCATGGAAGCAAATGATCTTTCAGGTTCCTTCCAACCCAAACCATTTATGATCGATACCTTGATAACTGAAGGGGGAATATTTCTTATGGCACAAATAATCTCAGTGTAAGATTTGTGTTGAACAACTGATTTGTTCATTAGGAAGATCTTTCTGCTCTCTTGTTCTACTTGAAAGAAATACAGAAAAAATTCAAATCAATATCGTCCCTTTAGAGGGTGTGTGAAAAATGTTCACACAGATGTGGCTTCTGGATTTGCAGCTCCATTTTCCAAATTTGGGCTTATTGAGAAATCATTTTATCATACCTGAAAAATATAAGTAAGATAAACATTTTTCCATACTCACTGATATTTTTGAAATAGAAACTCTAAGGCTTCCATTAAATCCCAGTCAGTTTTAAAAGGAATGTAGATACACGAAAATGTTCAGGATTCAGAAGGAAATTTCATATCACTTGAGAATAAAATAAAATAAAATAAAATAAAATAAAATAAAATAAAATAAAATAAAATAAAATAAAATAAAATAAAATCCTATTCTGTAAATATTAAACAGCAAGAGAAAAACTCTATTTCCCCCAAACTGTTCTGTGTAGGAAACTTGATGTCATGGGAAGAAAAGACTATCCATGGCTTTTTGTGTTGCAGAAGAGGAACATGGTAGATACTTGCTTAATTGAATATAGGAAAATAAATGAAGAATTTCTTTATAGAAAGACTTTTTATTAAGTCCAAACGTATAATCTCATGCTGCAACTGATTAAGGACGTGTAAATCTGGATTTTCATACCCTAAGTTCATGTTTAGATTCTTATTCCCAAAACATCTCAAAGCCCCACACTGGGCACTTCTGAAAACCTGCTCGTTGTCTCTGTGACCTCCCCTCAGCAACTGAGCTCTTTTTGAAAACAGAACTCCAGTTGGGAGAGCTGACCACTTCTGTAAATCTGGAACAGCTTTTCAAAGAGAATTAGATGTCAAGATTTCAAAACACTAGTAGGCATTTAAATACCAGGATAGAAACAAATAATTATACATATAACCTGTTCCAGTGGCTCATCACCCTCTGAGAAAAGAATTTCTTCCTAATATCCCATCTAACCCTGCCCTCTGCCAGTTTGAAGCCATTTCTCCTTGTCCTGTCCCTCCAGGCCCTTGTCCAAAGTCCCTCTCCAACTCTCTGGGAGCCCCTTTAGCTACTGGAAGAGGTTTCAAGTTCTCCCTGGAGCCTTCTCTTCTCTAGGCTGAACAATCCCGGTCTCCCAGCCTGGCTCCACAGGAGAGGAGCTCCAGCCCCCTGATGAACTTAGTGGCCTCCTCTGGACTTGTTCCAACAGTTCCATGTCTTTCTGGGTGTGGGGGCCTCAGGCCTGAATGCAGCACTGCAGGTGGGGTTTAGAGGTCATGGTTAAGTGGTGGACTTGGCAGTTCTGGGTTAACAGTTGAATTTGATGATCCTAAGGGTCTCTTCCAACCAAAATAATTCTATAACTCTATGATTCTATAAACTGGCTTTTAATCTTAAATTGTCCCATTATCCTGTTTTTAAGGTTTTATTTCAGGCAATCGGGCATCAGGTATCACTTGTGCTCCCTGCTCAGAGTAAGCAAAACTTGCAGAGTGAGTTTGGTGTGAGCTTGGTGGTTACACAGCCTGAAACCAGGTTTAACACCAGATCTGACACTCGTGGCTTCAGTGGAGATGCATGATGAGCAACAAGCGAATATTTGCTCCTGCTGCCCTGCATCTCAGTCCCTAAACCCATTCTGTCAGGATGTGATGCAGTGAGTGCTGGGTCTGGCTCCTTTATAAGCTCATCACATGTGAGGATTTCTGAAGACGGGGGATTTGTGAGCCCCAGACACTCCTCGGTGGCTGCAGAGGGCTGGTCCATCTGCTGCACGGTGTTCACTTACATGGAGTCAGAGGAGCTGGCTGCCAGCTCCCAGCAGACAGATCAAACCAGCATAAAAAGGGATTAGTATCTGAAGTCCGGATGGAATTCCCTGACGTTACCCCTTAAAAGTTTCAGGTGGAGGATAAAGAAAAATCTTGTAACCCGAAACCTTCTGATGTCCAAATTGTTATGTTACATAGGAAATCTCCTGCTTTCTTACAGCCTCTGGTGGACTCTCACTGATGAGTGAGCGGGCCATCTGTTTAATTTCACGATTAACGTGTGTGTCGTGCAGTTACAAACACTTTCCTCCCCGCGCTGTCCGGCTGTCTGTATCCAAAGTGTAGCTGATTTTGGTCCAAAAACCACAGCAAGGCGTGTAATTAATAAGGGTAATGTTGTGATATGATAAGTGCTGCAGTTTAGTGTGTGGTTGAGCCCATTGTTAACCCCATAGCTGTTAATTTCAGGGCAATGTTTTAAGTCGATTTACATGGGAGATAAGCAAATTCATCTGTATTACAGCTATAAGACTATTTAGCACTTATCCAGCTGTGGATCTTAAAGCAATTTTTAAACATTAATGAATTAAACTCCATGAAATGAATTAAACGAGGCTGCAAACAAGCTTACTGTGCTACAGCCCCATTTCTAGAAACAAAATCCAGAAGAGTGGGAGAGAATTCACTGTTTTACCAGCCCAAACTAAGAGAAACTGCCCCCAGTTTTTATTAGAAGTTATAAAAGGCCTATTGTGTGGCTCTGTCCTTCTTTAGACACCTGGGACAAAACTCCCTTTAACTTTGATGTCCATTCAATGCTAGGTTTCCCCTTACATCTTAATAGTGAAATACCCCCTTACTAAAATGGTGTTCAAAACACGCCACTGATAAATGAAGGAGGAGTAGGTGAGTTTTTCATGTGGTGTTCTGTTCTGTACTAGAAAAAAATTTCATTTATGCCCTATTTATCTATGTCTGTGTCTTCTCTGATTCTACTCAAAAACAGCACAGAAAAGGTCTACATTTTTCAGCAGTCAGTCGGGGGCTGTTCCCAGCTCTGTGTAATCAGTTAAAAGGGTCCTCGTGCTTTGCAGTGGCTCCAGCTCAGACCCTGAGGATAAATGCTCCTTTTTTTAGTTAGTTTAAAGTCAGGTAGCTCTGCAGTAAGCTGCCCAAACTCACCAAGTTTGCCGAAGGCATTTTACCTGCCCTGCAAAAAAGCCCTCATTAATTAAACAGTACTTGCTTCCATAGGTTTTGCAGGATGCGGCCGTGCCCTGCAGGCATCATCCTGTGGTGGGATGGGAAGTCCTCGGGAAGGCAGCTGAAATGGTTGATACAGGGTTTCACAGCAGGAATACAGACTCGGCTGGATGTGATCCTGATTGCTTGTGCCAGGCATTTGACTATTCAGTTTAAAGAGTAAATAGGGACTTTAAAGCCTCATCAGCCTGCAAATCAAATATATCCACAGCTGGAGAGAGCCCGTGCACAGGAGGATGGGAGGAGACAGGCAAGATCAACCTGAGCACAAGTCTGATGAGGAGCAGCTGAGGGAGCTGGAGGGGCTCAGCCTGGAGAAAAGGAGGCTCAGGGGGGACCTTCTGGCTCTGCACAACTCCCTGACAGGAGGGTGCAGCCAGGTGGGGGTCGGGCTCTGCTCCCAGGGAACCAGGGACAGGATGAAACGGCCTCAAGTTGTGCCAGGCAAGACTTAGACTGGATATTAGGAAAAATTTCCTCACTGACAGGTTGTTCAGGCATTGGGACAGGCCATCCAGGGAAGGGGTGGAATCACCGTTCCTGGAAGTGTGGATGTGGCACCACGGACCCGGTTTAATGGTGGGGTTTGGCAGTTCTGGGTTAACAGTTGGACTTCATGATCTTAAAGGTCTTTTCCAACCTTAATGATCCAATAATTCTGTGATTCTGAGAGCTGTGGGCATCCCCCCTCTGCACATGGATAAAGGGTCGGAGGAACACCCAGCCAGATTTGCAATGAGCTCCACAGCCAGCACCAGTGGCATTCACCCTTTAGGTGTTCCTATAAGTGGCCATGTTTTCTGAAGCCTTGGTGACCTGAGGTGGGCATCTTTGGCCACCAGTGTCACAGAAAGGTGGTTCTCAGGTGCTCTGCCCACACTTACAAATCAGAGAAGGGTCATGGTCTCCATTTCAACTCAGTGATCTTAGAGGTCTTTTCCAACTTTAACGATTCTGTGTTTTTATCCCTGACAAGCTCTGAGGACAGGTCCTGCTGAATGGGGCATCCCATTGTTGTTGTCTGAGATTCTTGTGGGCATCCCCTGCGATTTGCAGTTTTATGATGAGATTCACAGTTTTGTGTCAGAAAAAAGTGGGAGGTACTTCCAGCTGCAGGTTTTTAGTTGCTGGTGTCACCAAAAAGAATGTCTTCTGGATCTTTGTAAAGCCTAGGGAGAGATAGGGACCCACAGGGAAGAGGAAAGCTGCATATATCTGGTTGGCATTCCCCAATGTATGAGCTGGGACACTCATCGTAAGCACTTCGCTCACAGACAGAAAATAATCACTAACAGGAACTTTTCCCCTTCAGCTCATCTGAAAAAAAAAGAGTGTGCCAAGAAAACTCCTATCCAGGGCCTCCTAGACACTTTCCCAGTGCCAGAGGACGATCTTTGAACATCTGTTATAGCTCTGCACATGAAAGGCTCACAGGCACATTAGTTCGCATGTCCAGCCGTCCTATCTCCGAGGAGGATGCGCTCATTGCTGACGGAGCTATCTGCAGGATGTGATTGCTCATGCTGCACCCAGGTACTTGGCAAGTGAGGGGGGTGACGACGTTCTTGGCATCACACCTGCCCCGTGGGATCAGCCACAGGCAGGATTTCCGCATCGCTGTCTTCCTCTGCCCGGGATGAGAGCGGCTGCGAGCTCACAGCTGGAGCTGGCCGAGCCCAGCAGCTCGGGAGGGAGGATTTTGTCTGTCCTTTCAAGGCAGAGCTGTGAAAAGACTTGCACTCGATGGGTTTTCCTCTCCAGCTAGACTGAAGGTGCTCAGTTAACTTGGTGGTCTTTGGTCTTTGCTTCAGCTTCTGACATTTTTTAGGTAAAGTGTCCTTCTTCCCAAAAGTGCAAGGGAGGGGATGAGCGTGACTTGCAGGAAGTGACACACCACCGTGACCCCACAAAAGCAGCTGGAGCTTTCCTGCTGGTTTCAGAGCAGACCCAAAGTCACCAGGGCACTGCCAGGAGCTGGGTCCAGCTGTTCTCAGTTCCTGTTGGTTTGCTTTGACTATGAAACCCACCTTCACCAAAGCAGCATCCTCCCCTCCCTGTCTGCCAGCAGGATACCAGTTTAGATTGCTGTGAGTTTTACAACCATGCTTTTATACCAAATTGGCTAGAAATTACCCCAGAAAGGTCAGTTGTCTGAAATGCCTTGTGCTCCTTGTTATTTGCCCAGTCAGAACTGCTCACAGTAAGCAATGCTCTCCAGGGCAGCTCTTCCAGGTGAGTCAGGCAGGGTCTGACTCTTTGGTCATTTGTCTCTGCTTCTCTCTTATCTCTTCTACATATTTCAAAGAGTGTTTGGGCTGTTCTTAGGGCAAAATTTAGTTCAGTCCCCTGCTATATCTTAGAGTCACAGAATCATTAAGGTTGGAAAAGCCCGCTAAGATCGAGTCCAACCATTACCCCAGCACGGACAAGTTCCCCACCAAGCCATGTCCCCAAGTGCCACATCCACACGTGTTTTGAACAATTCCAGGGATGGTGATTCCACCACTTCTCTGGACAGCCTGACCTGTGAGTGCCTGATCACGCTTTCAGTGAAGAAATATTTCCTAATATTCAATCTGAACCGTCCCTGGCACAGCTTGAGGCTGTTTCCTCTTTTCCTATCACTTGTTACCTGGAAGAAGAGAATGATCTGGCAATGTGTCCATCCTATACTTGGGTTTAAGAATTTTTACATGGTGTAAGCAAGGCAGAGAACAACACCTGGTTTCACACAGGGCACCAGCAAACACCACACCAGTGACAGCTTTTGGTCACCAGTGGTAGGGGCTGGGGTTTCATCTCATTGCTGGGAGATAAAATGTTTTTCACTCGGCCAAATGCTGATCTGTGTGGTTGTGGGACTGCCTCCTTCAGAACAAGGAGACACAGAGATGGGGCAAAACTCCACCCTAAATCTTAGCAGAGCATCAGTCTCTCTCTCTCTTTTTCTTAGTCTCACCCCATTTAATTCAATTCTTACTTTCCAATTTGCAACAGTGTGTTATTTTTGTCTCTGCAGACACAAATCCAAATCCTGATCTCATTAATGTTGGTGGCAAAACTTCCAATAACTTCAACTGCACCAGGACTTGGCTTACTGTGAAGAAAATGTTGTTCTGAAGGCAATATGTACTGCCACAAGGCTTCAGACATCCATAAATCCATCAGGCCAATGAGTATTTCCATCTGCCAACCAGCATTTGGAGTCGTGTGTGTTAACAATATGAGCTAGAGAGTGAAAGTTACCAGCAAATGCATTTCTGCAAACATTTCTCCTGCCCTTATTGATGAGGCTTTCGCATTTACTGGCAGAAGGATAAAGGACAGCTTCCAGAGCACACTAGTTTCTGTGTAGGTTGGCTCTTGGATGTCAGTGTGATGGACACCTTGAAAACGTTGTAGTAAGACCTAAAAACGTTGGTTTGGTTCTAGGAAAGCTGAGCTTATTTCCCAGCTCTGCCACCAACCTCCTGTGTGTCCCAGGGCAAACCATTTGATCTCACTGTGCCTCAGTCCCTCAGCTACAACATTTCTAACTCCTATCCTTTGCCTATGCAAAATTACAGGCAAGGCTGTAATACAAATAATAATAATAGTAATAATAATGAAAATCTGGTATATACACCATCAAATCTCAGCCACCCGCATCTGGCCAGCTGCATTCTGGCAGGACTCTCACAGCTGCGCAGCACACACGGGAACCCTTTAGCTGGGAAAAAAAAATCTTTCCCTTTCCTGGTAAATAATTTTAGGACTAGACTGGTAGCAAAGCCAGAGTGCAACCTGGAGGCAATTTCGCTCCAAAACGAGTTTTATTTAAGTCCATAAATGTTTTTGAAAAGTCTGTTTTAACAGAGGCCAGAGTGCCCTGGGGTGACTCTCTTTAAAGAGCTTTGTTTGGTTAATAATGATTTGTAAATGCTGTCTGTCGGAAGTGTCACTGCCGCTATCTTGGAAAAGTCTCTGCTGGGAAACACAGGTACCTTGTGTTTGCTGAGGTGCTTTCAGTGTTTTCCTTTCCAATAATGCCTGTCAGTGCCCGAGCCTGTGTGGCCACAGTGAAATGATGCTCTGCTGAATGGCCATGGTCTTGTGCTACATCCACACATCCATTTCTTTGGTGGCATTATGGGATGTCAGATGGCATTGCCCTGGGATTTGGGGAGGTGAACCTCTCAGGGAAATCACCAGGTCATTTCTGAGCAAGGACAAACCCTGGCAGACCCCTGCTGCAACCGCAGCTGGATGTGCTGTGCTGTGAATAAAGGACACATCTCACCTGTCGGAGGGGGGACTCAATTAATGGCGCAGAGGGGATCCTGCTGGGATGGTGAATACTTGCCATGGGGATGCCCTGAACTGGGACACAAAGCCACAGATCCTGGCATTAATTGCCAGAGAAAGGAAAAGATTAGTAATTTCAATCTCTATATTTGTATTTAGTGGAAAGTAGGACTTCTAAGTGACCTTGGGAAATACTCAGAATTGTACTTAGTGCTGTTACCTCTCCAAGCATGGACTGTGTGAAAACATGATCACTGCTATTTCCGCTAAAATCCCATAATACGGTTTCTTTGCAATCACTGTTTCAAGCCTCTGGGTCCTTTCAGAGGACCCAGCTCCATCTTGTAGGGATCAGCAGCACCATTTCCACCCCTCAAATCTACTCCAGCAGCCTCAGTTTGGATAAAATTACAGCAGCCATCAATCGAGTGCTCGTACTCCAAAGCCGACGCTAATCACCACAGAGGGGAAGGAAGCAATTTTCTTCACACTTTATTACTGTGCAGCCCCGTCCTCACAGATCTCAGTCTGCTCTTTGTTTTGCATCCTTTAGGAGAATCCATCACCATCCAGTGACGGACAGGCTGACAGAAAATCAGGCTGGACAGACCACTGTGCTGCCCAGGCGGGATTCACCTGACCTAACCGCGGCTGCCTGCAAGCTTGGCTGATGCCAGATACCTTTTTTCTAGTTGGTGGAGAGAGTGGGAGAGGGTCAGGGGATGATTCATCCCATGCTAAGAGAGGTGTCTGAGGCAGCCAGGATAATCACCCTTCAGAGGCCCCAGCTCTGTGTTGGGGGTAGGTGGAGCCCGTTCGATTCACCCCTGTGAGATTCCAAATTTCTCGATGGCTGTAATGGAGAGACATGATCCTCACCTTCCCTGTCCATGGGTGCTGTATTCCCAACCATCTGCAGCATTTCTCCTTCAGATGAATGAAATTCCAGATCTGCTTAATACAAAATTGCCCTGACCATGCTGCCTCTTAGCAGGTTGATGCAGGACACTAGAGCAATATGGATGTGCCATGATGATGATGATGATGATGATGATGATGATGATGATGATAATAATAATAATAATAAAATTTGCTGGCTTGGAAAAGGGAAATATAACAGCTGAAACTCAGCAGAAGGGGCCAGTGAGAAGTCCTGTTCCTAAATGATTGTGCACTGAGATGAGGTGGAAGAGGAGGGGAAGTTTTATTAATTATCGTACTTAAACCTGAGTGCAACAGCAAACATTGCTGCTTTTAAAACTTCCCAGCTGTTCCTTCCTTTGTTCTGGCGACTGCTTGGAAGTTTGAGCAGTGATAAAAGGAAGGGCTCTTAAAGCAGTTAGCAAAGTTGTAGGAGACTTTAAACAGCTGGTATGATAAAACACCCACATTTCCCCTGACAAATGTAAGCTCCACCGGTAGCTTTTAGTGCAGGGATCCGTACCAGAGCCATAAAAGAAATCAAATGGTTAAGTGTGGAGGTGAGGTCCTGGGTTTTCCCAGCTCAGTAAAGATATATCCAACCAGCCATTATCACACAGGTGCACGTATATCATCCAACATCAGACATCAAGGAAAAATAATCGCCTGGAGCGAGAGAGTAAAGTTCAATGAGAGTTTGAAAGCGTTACACACCAGCACTCCTGGAAGGATAATCAGACACACACACACACACAAAAATTACTCTCATGCTTTTGTTTGGTTGATGAGTTTGGGTTTTCTGGCTGCATCAAATGAGATCTACAAATCTGTCTTCATTAGACTTCTTCTAAAAACAATTGTACATTTCCTGGAAGCTCATTAACAGAGGAGCATTGCCAGGCTCTTGTTCATAATGACCCTGATTCAACAAAGTAGTTAAACATGTGCTCTGGGACTGATGATTTATAATAGAAAGTATAAAAGGAACCCAGATTTTTTATAAGTTGTAGAAAAAACTAAGCCCAGATTTCATTTGAATTTTTAGTGAAAATTATGGTCAGTCCCTCTTTTCTTTGATCTGATTTGTTATAAATAATCGTCCAATATCTACCGACCTATTATTCCATCACTCAGCATAAATTCATGTTGAGTTCAAAATTCTTGGTGACTCCACCTCAGCATCTATTTATTCCTCCTTCTCTCTTCTGAAATACTTCAAATACCCCAGAGGCTGGGAGGCAGCAGCTGTTACCTGTTGAGCACAAGGATACAGAATCATGGAAGGGTTTGGGTTGGGACAGGCCTCAAAGTTCATCTATTCCAACCCCCTGCCAGGGGCAGGGACACCTTCCGCTAGACCAGGTTACTCCAAGTCCTGTCCAACCTGGCTTTGAACAATTCCAAGGATGGGGCAGCCACAGATTCTCTGGAAAACTTGTGCCAGGGCCTCACCACCCTCTGAGCAAATAATTTCTTCCTAACATCTGATCTAAATCTACCCTCCTTCATCTTAAAGCCATGTAGATAAAGGTCTTTCATGTAGGTTTAAATTTATTTCTTAATAGCTTAAATATCTTTTCCTATTGCAGTTTCCTCACTAGAACAGATTCCTTGCTCCTGGCTGAACTGTGATCCAGCTTTGCTCCTTATTCCAACCACCTCCAAGGCATCAGCATTTACTGCTGCTTTGCCCAATTTATTGCTACTTCACCATTCCTGTTCCCGTAGGATGATAGCCCCAACAGTGATTAATCCCTCACTACATCCTAAGCTCTGTACAAACATGTAGGCAGAGATTAACATCCCTCTGAGAAGCCTATAACCTAAATAGATGAAATAAATTAGGAGGTGAAGTGATTTGCCAGGAGGAAAAGCTGATTTTTGGATTTGCACCTGACGGCGCCAGGTCTCGGTGCCTGGTCATTAATCCCCCGTTCCCCAGCGGAGCACGTGTGTTACCTGCTGGAAGTCCACAGCTGGAAAACCTTCCAGCTACAGATTTCCTATTGCAATTCTGCTGGAGAGAGATCACTCCTTGCTTGACACATGGAGTTGTACGAAGCCTCATTACAGAAAATGTTTTATGCTGTCGATCTTCCAAAGCGTCGTCGGTGCCAGCAGGGCACTGGCTTCAGAATGGGTGGATTGTGCTTCCAAAAGCTAATTAAAATCATTAGTGACTCCCTCAGATGAGTTGCCAGAAGCTATCCTTCATGACAGCAACCTCACATTCCCCTTGTCTGCTTGGGTACATTTAAGAGTTATTCTGAAGTTTATTATCTACCTTTTTAAAAATAATTCATGGTTATTTTATGGTAAGGGGAGACATCTTAAAATGATTATATATACCCAGATAAGCAATAAAAATCACAGAGGTCAAGAAAGAGAGGGCCTGTTTTGAATGTTACGAGTGTTCTGTATCTGCTATTGGGTTCAAGGCCAGAACCTTTGCCAAATCCCCTGAAGTCAGATATTTTTGCACTCTCTGCCTGTTACAAATGGAAGCCACAAAGCTTCTCAATGGGAAGGGGATGGAAAGATGAAAGGGGAATTCTCAACCAGAAAATAGTCATGAGACAGTGTCACCATTTAGGATTTCTTTTTCTTTGCCCTGAATTTCTGTTTCACTCATCCTCTACCATTCCCAGGTTTGTACCCTTTGGAAATGGATAGAAACAGGAGTTTCATGCAAGCAAGTCTATGTCTATTTGTAATACGAATAAAAACTTTGACCAGGATTTATACTGCTTACCTGAATACCAAAGAGTAGAGCTGCATTAAGTCCCTGGACTGAGAAGGGTGGTTCAGTTCACTGAATACAAGCTGTGACCCTCAATAAATCAAAATAATACTGCTCTCCTCTGAATGCTTTCTTGTCCTGTCTGTTTCAAGTATATTTTATTTGCCTTCCCCAGTTGGTACAGTGGATTCTCCAAGTGCTGACACAAGGCATTTTGAGATTTGTACGTCACATTACACCTGCAAAGTGCTGGGTGACAGCTGTGAAGGGCGCATTTGTTCCAGCTCTGCTCAGAGCTACTGGCTACAGACATTTGTAAGGAATGGCTTTGAGCCAAAATTACGTAGATTTAGATTTAGACATTAGGAAGAAGTTCTTTACTGTGAGGGCAGTGAGGCCCTGGCACAGGTTGCCCAAAGAAGCTGTGGATGCCCCATCTCTGGAAGTGTTCACAGCCAGGTTGGATGAGGCTTTACGCAGCCTGGTCTAGTGGAAGGTGTCCCTGCCCATGGGAGGGGATTGGAAATGGATGATCTTTAAAGTCCCTTCCAACCCAAATCTTTCTATGATTTTGGCAGGGAAATTGAGTGTCTAAAACAAAGGATTTGAGGCTACTGTGAGCAGTTCTTTGTGTGGCAGATTGCTTTCATGGACATGGAAACTCATGCTGGAAACATGGTTCTAATAATTAAATTCATTTGGATATTTTATGTAGAGTGTCAGTTTAGCTTTGTAATAATAAATTCCAGTTTTTCTTCTGTTTGCAGCAATTTAACTCTTACTTGAAGAATCATTTCTGTTCTGTTTCTGCTTCCCACTCAGTGATTAGCTCTAGAGCCATGGATTTATCCCCCTATATGGTTTTTAAAACCCACAAAATCGCCTGTAAGATGAGGCTGCCCACTGCATTTCTGCTGAGGGCTGCCAGTGATTCCAGCACAGCAAAGAGCAGCTCCGAGTGCTTTTATCCAAAAGAGAAGATGGAAAGAATGTTCTTTATGACTATCTCCTACAGTGAGCATCTTCCATGGTGATGAAAGGTCCTGGTCCACTTCCTGCCTCTCCCACCTGGAAAGGCAACATAAAAAGAACAACATTCCCTGGCTTTAACTGTGTTGCTACTCAGTCGGGATTTGCTAAAATTCCCTGAAATAACCATTTAAACCCAAATATGAACAAAAGTTTCTGCAAGCCTGATTCCTGCCACGCAGAAAGGCTGTACCTGTGGCAGCTGAGCCACACTGCTCAGTGACAGCCACCTCTTCAGCCATCCTGGAGGGAAGCAGCAATCCAGCCACATTTATCAGTTCATAGTGGATGACCACAGTTGCTCTGTGCATCCCTCACCTAACGACAGGCTGCCTTCAGAAGTTTTACAGCTTTTTTTTTTCCCCTTCCTTTTTTTTCTGGTAGTAGGAAGCATCCTTCCAGTGAACATAAGACCATTTGATGTTACAATAAACCATTCTGCTGGCTCAAATCAAAGATGAGGCACCGAGGTGTTGTAAAAATCTTTGAGTCAACGAAAGACAGCTGGTTGAATCATTTCCCAGATTTTCATATGACTCATAAATTTGCTACATAGTGAGGAAATTCCCTGAAAGCTTCTTGGCAGGCACCACCAGTCTGACCAGTAGCTAAGAAACACATAACCTTCCAGTTGTAGGGAGGGAGCAGTGTGGGGAGGAAACAAAGAACACTCTGCCTTCAGGTTTGAGCCTGGGGTCAGCTGGAAATGCATTTCTGCCACCAAAGCCACAATCCTTTTGCACAAAGGGACAGGACATTGAAGTGACAGATCTGAGTTGTTAGGACAGTGTTCAGAAGAATCTTGTCTCCTCCTCTCTCTCATTCCACCCCACTGCGCTCGCACACAGAAACACACATGTCCAGACTCCACAGCAGTGACCTGGTGGTGCAGATACCTGTATCAGTCAAATACATGAAATTAGATCACATCCATGCTAACCAAGAGCCTTAAATTCATAGAATGGTTTGGGTTGAAGGGACTTGAAATATCAAGTCATTTCAGCCCTCTTCCATGGTCAGGGACACCTTCCACTAGACCAGGTTGCTCCAAGCCCAGTCCAACCTGGCCTTGAACATTTCCAGGGATGTGACAGCCACAGCTTCTCTGGGAAACCTGTGCCAGCGTCTCACCATCCTCTGAGGGCTAGTGAAGCACTGGAACATGACAGGCAGCCCAAATCCTGTCTTATTTGGGCATGTAACTAATGACAAAATTTGAGAAGTTTCTGCCACCAAGATCCACATTTCCTTGGGTAGTTAATGGGGAGCACCTTGGAGAGCCTCTAAAGGGAAAAGCCTGCCCACTGTGAGCAGGTAGGTTGGGTGTTTGTGTTCCCCACAAAACCTTCAAAGCTGGTTTGGTTTTTTTACTCTCATCACTGATTGTATGTGAACAGAAAGGTCTTGTTTCAAGGGAACCAATTAATTAGACACCTATAGCCTTGGCACAGATTGGGGCACAGTGATGTGGACCCCAAACTAAGCTGTATAAACAAATACCAGTGACCATTTGTGCTTGTGTTGACACAAGCACTGGGCCAAGATCTTGCCTGGCACCTCAGAGACCATTTGAACCTGGAGCTGTCTCCATGACTCCAGCAAAATGGAGCTTATCCACGAAACTCCTCCAGCTTCAGATGTTGCTGGTACACACAACTGCACCTAAATTTCTCCGTGATCCCTTATTTGTGGCCAAAGGAAAGCAAGAGCCGGTTCCTCTCATCCCAGGCTATTGAAGCTCCACGTGGCCTCAGGTATAGATAATTGCACAATAATTTTTTTTCATGTCCCTGTGAAATACAAAGAGTAAACCCAGGGCACACGCTTGAAAGCTGGGGTATAGAATCATGAGTAAAACTATAGTAAACCTCAACAATGCAGCATTTGGTTGTTCTGTTGGGTCTCTAAGCTCTGCACCTCTTTATCTTTTGAGGAACCCCCAAGGCATCTGCAGGGCTTAGTGAGACAAGCTCTTGCACGGGGGCTGTGCACGTCTCAGGTTGTAGCACAGACACTGAGGTGATTTGGGGTGTTGGCAGACAGGTCAACTCAGGGTTTTTCCCGGTCACTGGTACCAAACCCACAAACCCACAAACCCACAAACCCACAAAACTACAAACCACAAGGAGTAATTGATTCCAGTGTGCTGGGTTGGGAAGTGAGACCATCAGCGTTAGAGAGTGTGAAGATGATGGGGACCACCTTGCAGAGACATGGGGACCACCAGAAAGACATGGGCTCCTGTTTGGGGCCTGTCACTGTCGATATTTTACCCAGTGCTTAAGCAGAAGCTGTGTGACCTGGCAATTCGCCCCACAGAGTTTGCACACATTTAATTAATTCATCAGGTAATTCAACAGCCATGGACAATCATGGATAAAAGTCCCACTGAAGTCCCAGTGCGTGAGCACACACAGGCCCAAGCACATCTAACGGAACGCGGCTCCCAGCTCCCCAAATCCCACTGTGCTTAAAATGGCCAAAGGAAACACAAATGACATTTTGTTTCTTCCCTGTGAAAAACACTTGCAAAACCCTGACCGGCAAGAATGGATTGCATTTCAGGGACTTGTTTATTCATCCGAAGCTCAAAAGATTTAAGAGTTTAAATAAAACTTCTGAATGAGGCTCCGTGTATGTGAGGCTCTGAAATGCTCTTTTTAAGAGACAGACGCCTGACGCCTTGGAGGAGCTCCTCGGTGGCAGAGAGGGGTTTAGTGGCTTCAGTCGGCTGCAATTAAAACTGATCAGGGCTTCGAACTGGTTGACAACACAGAAAATGCTGCCCAGCTCAGCCCTCCAAAATGCCTCCCGGTGTCACATATTTGTCACATCTTTAGCTTCAAATTGCAGCATGAAATACACAGCCCATAGCCAGGTTAGGGGTAAAAACGTTCCTAGGAATTCAGAAACTTTACCAAACCGTTATTTTGACTGCTTTCCAGATTAAGCCTCTTCTTTTTTTTTCCCTCTCTTTCTTTTGGTTGCTTTAATTTACTAGAGGAAGCAAAGGCAAATAGTTTAATCATAACCATCCCTAGGGGCAATTTAGAATCATTTTCTCATTAGTGCCTATAATATGCAGTATAAGTAATGTTCAATCAGATGGTGGCTACAAAGGCCTGTGCAGACAGTGAAATGAAATGCCCTCCAAAGCCAGGAATAGCTGAATGAGAATAATCTTGTCTTTTTTGTATCTTGCTCCTTTACTGGTGGGTGAATAGGATTTCCCCCCCTCCCTTATTCTCTTTCTGGTTTGGGAGGGATGAATCAAACTTTCTCCTAAACAGTAAAATCAAGTTATAGAAGTGGAGACATTCCAAGACTATTAAGGCCCCAGGGAGTTCAGTCACAGACAGCCAAAGGCAGGAAGTATTTGACGGGGGAGAGGAAAATAAGAACATGAGGGAGCAGGAAATACGTGCTCCATAAAGATGACTTAAGTGGGAGACATATGTCACACATCCATAAGGAGGGTCCAACCAGAGTACCTGAGGGTATTTTAGGAGAGACAGTAGCTTCAAAGGCTTCTTCTTCCTCAAAAGCTTCTCAGCCTGTGATGCAATTACTCCCCTCCCCAATTTCATCATACCACCTCGTGTGGGTCAGGATTGAAGTCGGATCATGGAAATGACTCCAATTAAAAAACAAGCTATGAAGATTCAAAATGGTGGGGCAGGAAGTTCTTGCACCATTTCTCCTGCCAAAGCTGGCACACATGGGATTACACCCCAATATGTAGGTGGGTAGATAAGCAGAAATAAAATGTTCATCACTTGGATGGCCACCAGCTCAGTGGTTGCTCCTGTCAAGTGGGATGGGCTGCTCAGTGACAGCTACACTACGTAACTGGGATCTCATGGATCATCCTGACCATGATGGGGAGCCCAAAGAGCAATGCCTGCACAAGCTGGGACCTGACAAAGCTAAATTCTTTCCTCTTTTCAGGGAAAAAATTAGTAAGACCCCTAGTTGTGTTCTTCTCCATATTTCTCAGGAGGCTCTTTGCTTGCTCAGGGTGGTACCTACTGGCTTTGATGTACCTTGTCTGGGAGGAGGGCAAATTCTGGAATTTCCTGCTTTCCAGTTGGCCCAGGGTGATGACTAGGATTGGATATTGTCTCTTGCTAAGTCTCTACATGAAAAAAAAATGTAGTGGCTTCACTGGCTTGTTTTTTATAGGTTGGAAGAGACACTGGTGCTGCTCCCAGCATCCACAGAGATCAAAGGTATGAAACTGGACTCCATAGCAAGGGGTTTTGCAGATCATTTTTCAGGATCATTCAATGAGGTTTGAACCTCCCAAGTTTCACTTAATTCTTCATAACTGAATAAAACCAAAAATTCAAAGTGAAACTCAACCCAGAAATCCACGTTCAGCTTGGTTTTGGATGGGAACCAAAGGAAATCATTTAATCCCAACATGGTTTTTACCAGAAGCTCTGCTTTGGTCTGGGTTTGGTTGAAGCTCAGCTTTTGCTTCCCTTTGCTGAACAGTTCATGTAAACTACGGGATAAGAAGAAACAAATTCAGGAAATACTTGTGTATTTTCCTTTAACAGTTCAAAAATATCTCCTGAATTCTATCAAACACATCAGTTCCATGAAACTCCAGAAAATACATCAGTCCAAACTCGCTGTAAATTGGAAAGAAGAGAAATTTGTCACTGTTTATCTTCAACACAAATACAGATACCCCAGCACTGGAAGAACTTGGATATGTAGCCTGCTTTTTTTTCCCATACGTGAGAAAAAAAGACCGCTTCAGAAAAGATTATTTGATATGATAAACAAAAATGAAAGGCTTAATTAATGCCATAAACAAGCTTTCCTCTCACTTTTACAAAGTCTGAAGGAAGCAAAAGCAGCCCATTTGCTGCTACAAGAGACTTTGAGGATTTTTTCCCTGAGATCTCAAAAATGATGGTGTTGTATAAATGTCCTATTGGGCAATAGAATTTGAGCAATTAAGGACAAGCCTAATTATTGTCTTATCTCATGGATCATGGCAAGGAAAACTCTGTTAAATAGGAGGATGGCAGGACTGTTCAGATAGTACGTGAATAGTGAATAATGGGTACGGAAGATGGATCTTTCCTATTTTAGTATGTGTTTGTGTAAGTCTCACGAGAGAACGTCACAAGTGGCAAGTTTACAAGACAGGCTTGTCTGGCTTGTATCCTCTTGACCATGAGAATGTGGAGCTTCATAGGAGGGGACAAGAAACCATAATTTATGCTTATGGGATGAGCAGTTTTTAGTTCAGCCAACAACTAGGAACTGCCTGAACTCAGAAGATGAAGTACTTGCTCCTTTGGGCTCACAGATGAATTGGGGTCTCTAGATCTGGATTACTCAAGGCCAGGTTGGACAGGGCTTGGAGCAACCTGGTCTAGTGGAAGGTGTCCCTGCCCATGGCAGAGGTTGGAATGAGATGATCTTTAAAGTCCTTTCCAGCTGAAACCATTCTGTGATTCTGTGATACTGCTGTAAACTGGTATTCACCCTTAGGCATTCTGAGTGGCAAAAATACTTGTTTACAGAGTTTGGGGTATGATTGTTACTCCACAGGGAGCGCTGGGCATCTGCAAACTGTGTGCTTGGCAAACTCACACCCTGGAGATATTTCGTGGAAATTCCACTCACTGGTTTTTTCATTTTTTCTCCACAAATTCCTCGTTAATACATTCTCCACTAATAAATCTTTTCATTGCTCAACCAGCTCTGCAGAAAACAAAAGTACTGTTGGGGGAGCGTTTGATTGCAACATTTCTTTCTACAGAAATAATTATCATCCAATAAAGTTGGAAGGAGCTTGGCAGAGTAAAATCCTCCACTGGGACTGGATCCTCTTGAAAAGACTCAAATTAATTCTGCCGTTGCCATGATTTGATTAGATCTTGTTTCACATGTGGTTGAGCTTCAAAACAGAGATTTATATCTGTACAGCTAACCTGTGTAACAGCACTTGTTACTCCTTTTACTTTATTTAATACACTGAATGCAGTACATAAGCATATTTTAAAGCATGTAAAAAAGCAAACCTAAGGAAAATATTTAAAATACTGACTCACACACATGATGTTTTTGTGCTTCTCTTCTTACACTGTCTGCAAAAAACATAATGTGTTTTGGCCAAGCCATTGTCAGAACAGACAGAGATTAATTACTGCAGCCATTTGTTCTATTACAGAAAAGATAAAAATAACTCATGAGTCACGACAACAGTGAACACTGTGGAGCCAAATCCTGCATCCTATTTGCCATTTTCTAGTCTCAGCGTAGAAGAAGGGATGTGATTTTGAGAAATGACCTGATGCTATCTCTAATCCCTCTGTGGTCTTTGAACAGTCAGGGAAGCTAGTGCCTGGCACCACCTTTAGGGACACGCAGACGTGGTTCAGGGGAGGGTGTCCTGCTGCAGGCTGTGGAGTGAGGCCACACCTCTATCCTGGGTCCAGTTTTGGGCTTCTCATGACAAGAAAGACATTGAGGGGCTGGAGTGTGTCCGAAGAAGGGAATGGACCTGGGGAAAGGTCTGGAGCACAAGTCTGATGAGGAGCAGCTGAGGGAGCTGGGGGGGCTCAGCCTGGAGAAAAGGAGGCTCAGGAGGGACCTTCTGGGTCTACACAACTCCCTGACAGGAGGGTGCAGCCAGGTGGGGGTCGGGCTCTGCTCCCAGGGAACCAGGGACAGGACAAGAGGAAATGGCCTCAAGTTGACCACAGGAGGTTTAGATTAGACATTTGGAAAAATTTCTTCATAGAAAGGGTGGTCAGACACTGGAACAGGCTGCCCAGGGCAGTGGTGTAGCCACCCTTCCTGGAAGAGTTCAGAAATTGTGTGGATGTGGCACTTAGGGACATGGTTAGCGGTGAACATGATTGTGGTGCTGGGTTGATGGTTGGACTTGATCTTAGAGGTCTTTTCGAACCTTAATGATTCTATGATTCTACAAAATCCACAGGATGTGCTATAACAAGCATGAAATACATAAATACGACATACATGTGTCACCAGTGTGCTGGAGCCAGGGTCTGTGTTGTGTGCTGCCTTTGCAGCATGGATTCCTAAGCTTTCTTCAGATGTTAGCAGGGACCAGGGAAAATTTTTGACATAGTTATCATCCTGGGAAAACCAGTTTAATAAGGTCATGGACATACTCCATGCAAGCAACAGGGATAGGTGTGGTTTAGTTTCCTGGCACAGATCATAGAATCATAGACTATCCTGAGTTGGAAGGAGCCCACAAGGATCAGTGAGTCCAGCTTCTGTCCCTTCGCAGGACAAACCCAACAATCCCACCCTGTGCCTGAGAACATTGTCCAAATGCTCCTTGAGCTCTGTCAGGCTTGGTGCTGTGACCACTGCCCTGGGGAGCCTGTTCCAGCAACCAGCCACCCTCTGGATGAAGAACCTTTTCCTAATATCCAACCTAAACTCCCCTAACTCAGCTTCCAGCCATTCCCTTAGGTCCTGTCACTGATCACCACAGAGCAGAGATCAGTGGCTGCCCCTCCTCTTCCCCTCATGAGGAAGCTGTAACTGCAATGAGGCCTCCCCTCAGTCTGCTCTTCCCAGGGCTGAACAGACCAAGTGACCTCAGCTGCTCCAGACGTGGCCATGCCCTGCACAAAGCTCCCTGTGACCTCAGAGCGACAGCCAGCAAGCAGGGAGCAGCTCTGGACTCCACATCCAGGCCCGAGGACTACTCAGGTACTTTTCATTTAACAGTGACTGGATATAATCAACAAAGACAAACCCGACTGGAGTCTCCCAACCTCTGCCTTGAAGTGCTCCTGTCTGTCCGGCCTGGGAAAGGGTGAAGAGGAGTTGAGTGCCTTGTTGCTACAGTGCAAAATTGGGCAGCTCCTGGCCCAGGCACTGCTCAGCAGCAGAGAGTCATGATGATGATTCTGTTCCAGCTGTGCCTGTCCCTTCCCTTGTTTTTTACTGGGCCAAGTTCTCCGTCGAGGAGCTTGAGCCAGAGATGGCCAAAGACCAAATACGTCACCTGAGTCCCATCATCTCTGGGAGTGTGGTGATGCCAGACAGAAGGCATCCGAGGTCAGCTCTGCATGTGTTACATGAGCAGAGAAGCATCAGGACTCACTTTTTATTATTTTTTATAAATTTTGCTGGCACACGTCTTGCGTGTCAGGTCGTTCCTTCACACATGCACATGTGTGCACTTCATTACAGCTCCTTGTCTCCCTCCCTTCCTCCGCCTTGCCCCACTTCCCTGCAGTATCCTCCTTCCACCCTGGGGCTTGGAAGCTGTGCTCAGCCTCTGCAGGGAAACTGCTTCCAGCTGTGTGCTGTGACAGGCTCTCAGCCGCTGTGCAGCTGTTCCCGGGCTCCTGTTCCCTGAACCAAGGGGATGGGTGGGGAAAGGCTGATCCGTGCTGCTGCCTGCCTTCTGAAGCAGTTGCCTGAGCTGGGTTTGGAGCTCACCTTGCGCCTGAGAGCGCTGTCCAAATTCTCTTTGAGCTCTGTCAGGTTTGGTGCTGTGACCACTTCCCTGGGGAGCCTGCTCAGTGCCCAACCACCCTCTGGGTGAGGAACCTTCTCCTAATATCTGACCTAAACCTTCCCTGACACAACTTCAAGCCATTCCTTTGGGTCCTGTCACTGGTTACCAGTGAGGAGATCAATGCCTGCCCCTCTTCTTCCTCTCCTGAGGAAGATGCAAACCACTGTCCTCGAAGGTAGAAAGGAGCCTCCCACCCAGCTGCCATCTCTCGACCTCTCCTGGCCACACCACTATTTGTGGTCACCTTTTGCTTGGTGCTTCCACGGACATGTGTCTGCCTGGCCCAAGTTCCTTTGTGAACCCTTGTCCTTCTGCCTGATTCAGCAGTTTTTTCAATTACAGTCACAGCCACACGGGCTTGGCCGCGCTCCTGCGCTGCCTCGTTCCTGCTGGAAGAAGGGGAGGCAGGCAGACGTTTGTGCATTCTCTGGTGATGCACAATCCCCGTCCTGTGGTCACCGGGTAACTGTAAAATTAAATCAGATCCTTGCTGTTAACCAAAAGGCATCTGCAATGAAAGGAAGTTAAGTACAGAGCTGGAGGGGTTGTTTTGCTGCTAACAACACATTACAGAACCTGCTAGGAAATCAAATTCACTGTTCTATCCTCGCTCACATGATTAAGTTCACCCCCAGCTTAATGTGATTTAGAATTAGGTGGGATATTTTATATTGATTGTAGGTTCAAGGACCCCTTTTTTTTTTCCTGGACTTTGGTAACATTGCCATTATTAAGAATGACAGAATAAAATTACCTCAAGTTGCAACAGGGGAGGTCTAGATTAGACATTTGGAAAAATTTCTTCATAGGAAGGGTGGTCAAACACTGGAACACGCTGCCTAGGGAAGTGGTGTAGTCACCATCCCTGGAAGTGTTCAAAAATTGTGTGGATGTGGCATTTAGGGACATGGTTTAGTGGTGAACATGCTTGTGGTGCGGGGTTGACAGTTGGACTTGATCTTAGAGGTTTTTTCCAAACTTAATGATTCTATGATTCTATAAAATACACAGGATGTGCTATAACAAGCATGAAATACATAAAATACAATTTTTTTTCCCTGCTGTATAATCCTTCCACGAGGTAGAGAATGGCCAGCTACTCCCACCTTCCTATCTAGGGACCAGGCAGGAAGCCAGAGCCAAAAAATTCTGCCTTCACCACATTTTGTGTGCTTTCCAGGCAACACAGCAATGCTGGGTGGTTGATCTTGGGACTGGCAAAAGCATGACCGAAGGCCCAGAACTTTCAATCCATGACAGGGCTGAAAGTTTGGCATCTCCCCCAGAAAGGCACTTTGTCATAGTGAAATGACACAGTTGTGTGACTAAACATCTGCTACAACGGGGACAGAAACTGCTCAGGGCCCTCTAAAGCAATGACCAACCATTTATTATGTGGGGTGAAAACACCTCATGAGTGTTCCCACCAAGCTGCTGTTCCTGGTTTTGTCTTGTTTTCCTCTAAACTTGAAGCAAGATGACGAGCATTGTCTCCTTTAAACTGAAGCACCAAGAAAATGCGGAACAAAAATCCTCGAGGTCACTGTTGGAGCCAGGATGCACTAAGGATATAGAAGCAGCAGTTTGAAGGGAGAATATCTTTGAATAAGCCAGCTGGAACAGGGAGGTGAGTTTCAGAGTTCAGGACTTTGTAAATATCTGTGTTCTCCACCTATATGGTCTAATGAAAGACCCTACCTCTTCCCAGACCCTTGGAAGTGCTTGGCAGGAGCAGAGATCAAGGAAGGATAAGCCTGTTCTGTGCTAGAGATTGATTTGGTTGAGTCAGAATTAAGAAAAAAAAAAGTGGGGTAACACAATCTAAGGAATAATTTAACTTCTATTTATAGTTATTTTATGGTCTGCCATGGAGCTTAATTAATGTGGTCAGTAAACTCACTTTTTTTTTAAGACCCAGCTACAGTGATGGTCCTGCCCAAGCCCTAAGATAATTCATGAACAATTATAGATAAGAGAGAGACAGCTTTGAAACCAATGTTTTACACAAGAGCCAGATATTACAAAGATCAATGCAATAATTAGGTCTTTAAAAAAATAAATATATCATACAGTTGAATTACTCCAAGGGTGCCTTTGTGTCTGAGGTTCAACCAGTGGATCCTTTTAATCAGAATTAGTTCTGGAATAGATTTTGCTGGCTATAGAGCTAAAAACGTAATCCTGGCTGGCTCATTCAGCTTTATTAAGCATTCATGACTATTTTTCAAAAGAGGATCTCTTTCTTCTCCTGACAGAAAGGCTCATCAAATACAGACAGGAGAGGAGAGGAAAGGAAATCTCAGCTCCATTGAAGCTGAAGCCAAATCTCCGATTGAATTCACTGGGGCCACAGTCTCACCTAAGCTGCATAATACACTCAGAAATGCTACTGGCCTGATAATTATACAAAACAGACCCCACATTTCTGTCCTGGGAGGGGAGAGGGAGCAGGAGGAGAAGAGGGGAACCCAACATACACATCTATCTGATCCTGTGAGGCATTTACCAGTAGCATGTACTTGGCAAAAGATCTGATGTATGAAGTGAATAAATAATAAAATAGTCTGTGTTTCCTTGCATCGCAATTCATAAATGCTTTCGATGCACATAAATGATCCTAAAAGACGTACTTGCATTTCTTTTGAGGAATCCTTGAGGAATCCAAACACATCAGCATCACGGTCGTAACTTGGAAATCTGAAAGTCATCAAATGAGGCAGACCCTGTCTAATCTGATCTGTGAAAAACTTTTGAGTTGAAAGCAAGATTTTTCTAACCCTGACACTAAGACATCTCTCAGCAAACTACAGTAAACCCAGACAACACCCCCAACAACTGGCAAACAATCAAACACACTATGAGTAATCACACCAGCAGCAGAAGTGATGCTGTAAAATGTTGCTCATACCCACTTCTTTTACCTTCTCGCATACTGTGTGCACCACAGTCATGCCTGAGGCAGCAGGAATTGGTTAAAGCTACCTCATTTAAATACATAAAAATACATAATGAGGCTTGCTGGAGGGGAGATGACTCACCTAAAGGCCTGCATGCAACCAAAAAAAATGAAGCTCCTCTTTTTTTATCCACTGCTATTCCCCTTTGCTTTAAAGTTATTAAAGTCTCGAAAGTGCTTAGTGTGGAACTTTTAAAGGGTAATGCAACTGTGCATACTTAGTGGAGATACAGGGCTGCATTGGCTTAGATATGGGTCAAATGTGTCTTTTGAAGTCTTTTTCAGGGTCTGATCCCACTCCTAATGTCAGTGCAAGTCTTCAAGACCAGCAGAACCAGGTATTTTTTGCTGGTAAGGAAAGGTAGAAGCTGGAGCCCTGGAAAGGCAGAGCGCACAGGTCTGGAACTGGTTTTAGGGACACTTAGCCTTTAGATGAGTATCTGGTTATTTTTCAGTGTGCTTTTCACTCAGCTAGGAAAACAGGGGAAATGCTATTTGATACTCCACTTTTAAATCCTGCTTGGGAGACAGGTGTTGCTTTGAACCCACATTATGGAAGATAACTGCAAGCTGGATTCCCGAGATGAATGTGAGATAGATTAAGTCTAGACCACAATAATCTCTCTTCTCCAGCAACATCACTGAGCGAGGATACTGAAGGCAAGCCAAAGTTCACACACTGGTTTATGATACTGTTAGCAAGTTTGCAGCCAAAACAAAAGTTCAGACATGGGTTGTGATGCATTTTATTTAGAAATCTATGTTCAGGCCATGATGACAACAATGAATCTCCAGCGTTTTCATCAGGGGCACAGATCCAGCTGAGTCTATCAGAGGACCTAATTGTGGGTAGTTACCTCATGTCAGCTACTGGCCTTGGAGCACCGCAGCCCATGTTTCACACTCACTTTAGGCAGACAATGAAGTGGGACATCCTCTGACAGAAGCAATCACAGAATCATTAAGGTCGGAAAAGACCAGTCAGATCATCAAGTCCAAACATTAACCCAGCACTGCCGAGCCCAACACTAAACCACGTCTCTAAGAACCACATCTACATATTTTTTTGAATACTTTCAGGAGTGGTGGGTTCCCTGTGAAGCCTGTTCCAGTGCCTGACCACCCTTTCACTGAAGACTTTTTTTTCTAATATCCAATCTAAACCTCCCTTGGTGTAATTTGAGGCTATTTCCTCTTGCCCTATCACTGGTTACCAGGGAGAAGAGCCCGACCCCCACCTGGCTGCACCCTCCTGTCAGGGAGCTGTGGAGAGCGAGAAGGTCCCCCCTGAGCCTCCTTTTCCCCAGGCTGAGCCCCCCCAGCTCCCTCAGCTGCTCCCTTGTGCTCGAGACCCTTCCCCAGCTTCATTGCTCCACTTTAGACCCACTATTCTGCCCCACTTCCACCTTCACTTGCACTTCCTGCCTGGAAATGTGGCCCAACTCATGTCTGCCCTGTACAGAGGATGGGACAATCAAGCTGGATTAACATATTTTAACCCAAATGTGTTGCCCCAATGCTTGTCCCAGCAAACAAGGGTGCAAAAGGCAAACAAGCAGCAACAGGCAAAGACAAGATGCTGCTGCTGGCGCTGGAAGTCTCTTTCTAAGGCAGCCAGAGAACTCTGGTGTGTCTTGGCCACTGCTGGCTGCAGTGACTAATTACAGTGTTACACAGTGCTTATTTCTCTGGAGATTTGCCATGTTTGGAGGAGCTGGCTCCAGCTCTGCTGGATTTCTCACAGGGAACCTCCTGTGCCTTCGAGGAGTCTCCCCCTGACTTCGAGCTCATGATTTCTGTTATCTGCTGGGTATGGATGAGACACCCAGCTGTTATAATTTAGTCCCCTTGGCTTTCCCAGGTACCTGAATCCAACTCAATTGAAGTAAATGACAGCCTTATCAACTCCACAGACTTTGAAGCAGGCTCCAGCTATGGGATTGATCCAATATGTAAATGCCAAGTCTGATTCCAGGAAGGGAGGAAAATCATCAGCTGAAATTATTTAAAGGCTTGCAGATATATCTTGGCATGCTGAATGGAAATGGAGGAATTTCTCGGGGAGAACGTTAAATAATTCTCAAAATAATTGTTAACACACACAGCACAACCCCCATCCCACCTCTGTCAGTCAGGTTAGAGTTTGCCCACTGTAGTGAAGTGTTCATGAGTTTGCATTGTTTATGGTTATATTATTTCTTGGAAAGAAATCCAATCAGTGGCCAGCTTCAGAAATTTAAAATAAAAATTTGCTGTCAAGGTGTGCTAGTCACTCTTGTGTCCACCAAACATCTGCATTCAGCTACAAAGCAATTTAGAAAGAGATTCAGGGAGTGCTGTTCAGGACATAAACTGGGCCTAAATCCAAGAAATAGATCTGGCAAGCCCAAGCTCTATCATCACCTGCAGCTGGAAGCACTGACATCTACCAGCATCCAAATTTGGTTGGACAAATTTCCTAAGCACTCCAGTTTAAGATCCCACACCTGAATGACCTCGGGACGTTTTAAACAGGCTCTGCTGCTCCGTTCACACCCCTATGGACTCAGCAGACCCATGAACAGAGCACCCTGTGTAAAGTTTTTGGGGTAATTTCAGCAGATCTAAGACTGGCTGCCTTGGAGCAGGCAGCTCAGGGCAGGTACAAAGCTAAAGCAGGCCACAGCCAAGCTAAAAGGAAGGAGACTTTATTAGCTTTCTTTCATTATTGAGGCAGAAACTTCAGGACAAAAACTCTGACTAAAGACGGGAAACTGTGAACTTAAGTGTTGTGTGAACAAACTGTACTACAGAAAACACTGAGCAAACCTCCTGCAGGTACTTCTCAAACACAACCACCTCGTGCCTGCTGCTTTGCACACCACAAATGCTTCCCTGCTGCAATTAATGACTGGTTAATTGCATGCATTTCAAGAAAGAAAAGTCTTTTGTGAACGATCAGTCCTTCTGAATTTGTCATTTAAACAATTTAAGGCAGTGTTTGAATACCTGTCTAACTCCAAAGCTGTCAAAAATACAGGACACATCAAAGAGGCTCTGCTGCAGCCCTAAAAAGAAACGAAACAATTGTAGTTGTGGTATTGGTAAACCTACAAGGGTTTCTCTGTTAATATCTCCAGCTACCACACAACCACAAGAACTGACATGATACACCATGATTTTTCCTTTTAGGTATAACCATCCAAGCTAAAATACCCCATATGCTACAAGATTGATGCTTAATACTTCATTCCAGATGTGTTCTGGCTTAGTTAAATATTTAACACATTTCTAAAAGAATGTAGTCTATAATTGCATTAATACTTCAGAAGAATGATGTCCTGGTGAGTATAGGGAAAGATATTCCAAGGCCAGCTGTGTCCCTACTCCTGTCAGTGATCAGTAGACTCAGCCAGGTTACATTTAAAAAAATGTGGTAATCATTCATCTCCATGGATGGCATTGACAGAACTACACAGGCACAACCCTGACAGTGTCCCCCAGTAAACATTCCCAAGGCCTAAGCAAAGCGACACTAATCTGGTAAAATTCCAGACAGCAAAATCTCCATTTAAATTTCAAATATATCCAAGCAAAATCGCACGATGCATGTTACTGGATGTATTTAATTGCTGAATTTTTTGCTGTTAACAACAGTTTTGCCTTTTTCGCTGTGCCTTTCCAGAAGCCACAGCTCAAAGGACCCAAAGTGTAGGAGCTGGAAGTACGATCGATCCCTGAAGAAGTTCCTCAAACACTTCCACAAAAATAAACACGTGAAAGCATATTTTTATTTTTAGATAAATCTGATTTTGATAGAAATCTCTAGTGAGATGCCTGACTCTAGCAAATACTTGTATTAAAAGCACTGGGAATAGCTGACAAAATTTTACGTAGCAACATCTAACTCAAGCGTTGACAAAAACTCAACGTGAGCTGGTCGGTGAGACCCCACCGCAGAGCTGCCTCCAGCCCTGGGGGCCAGTACAAGAAGGACATGGTACAGTTGGAGCAGGTCCAAACGAGGCCACAAAATTGTTCCAGGAACAGAAGCACCACCCCTATGGGGACAGGCTGGGAGAGCTGGGGCTGCTCAGCCTGGAGAAGCTTTTGTGGAGACCCCACAGTGACTTTCAATAACCAAAGGGGGCCTGCAGGGAAGCCAGAGAGGGACCCTTTGTCAGGAACCAGTGGCAGGACAGGGAGGAATGGCTTCAAACTGAGAATAGGCTTAGATTTGATATTAAGGAGAAATTCTTCCCTGTGAGGTGGTGAGGCCCCGGCACAGGCTGCCCAGAGAAGCTGTGGCTGCCCTGTCTCTGGAAGTGTCCAAGGCCAGGTTGGGCAGGGCTTGGAGAAACCTGGGATAGTGGAAGGTGTCCCTGCCCATGGCAGGGGGGTTGGAATGTGTCGGCAATTGAAATTCAGATTGAATCTGAGTCTGGTTCTGGATCCCAGATCTCCAATCCAGATCCCGATCTGAATCTCGATCTGAAATAGTTTATTCAAAGGAACAAGCTGCTTTTATATACACTTCTTTAAGGTACAGTGTTTCTTTACATGGTAATGTTCACTACACAACCAATCCCGTGTTGTCACATGAGCAATGCATCTTTTTAATGTCCTTCTATGGGGTGATCACGCACTGTTCACCCGCCTGTCAGCTTCCGGCAGGCTCCTCTCCATAGGGCTCTGCCGTGTGACACCTCCTCCCGCCAGGGTCTGTGCCGCCGTGTGCTCCTTTGTGCTGCCATGTGCTTATCTTTCCCCATAGGAATGAGAGGATCTGTAAGGTCCCCTCTGACCCAAACCATTCTATGGTTCTAAGTACAGTCTGACTAAACAGTACTCAGATGAAGATTTTGGACGAAATTTAGGAAATTCTTAAAGAATAGGAAATAGTGCATTCCTGCCTTTCCCTAATTCCATCCTTACCCTTCAGGACAAAGCAATGAGACAATTAAATTCTGTTGAGATGTGGTTAAAGGAGAGGAGGAGCAAATATGGATCTTCTTTCCCATCCCACACCATGGACAACAAAGCAGATGATTTATAAAAATTAGTACTTCGAAAATTTAACAGTACATTTTCTGCTGAAATCTAGGGTTCCTTCAGGCCATGCTGGGTGTCTTTAAAAAACTTACCCCTACCCTGCTCCAGGATGGAGAGATTATGCCAGTATGACCAATAGAGCGCCTGGACAAATCTGGGAGTGTTTATTCACATGCAGAGAGAAGAGCTGGGAACATGATATTTATTACCTGGACAACCATCCTGCACAGGTAATTCTATTACTAATTAGTCATGGAAAATAAAGGTAGCAGCAGAAGGAAGGTAAGACCACAAACACAAAGGAGGGCTGGGACACGTGAAGATTCAATTTCAGTTAAAAGACAGACATTACTACTTCATTGTTTTTTAACATTCCAGGTTTATTCAAAAGACATCATTCTGCGGGTATGTATCTTAAAGGTCTTAAGACTGATAAAACACTAGGAATAATGTGATAACCCTAGCAAATGAAGACACGGCTAAAATCATACCAGAGTGATTTTTCTTTTCTTTCCATAAAATTCTGGACATTTCACTCCCATTTTTAACACTGGCTAGAGCTATTCACATGTAGAGCATTTGGAATAGTCCATTGAAGGAACAAAATTTGACAAGATGCAAACAGCAGACTACACTTGATTTCTGCAACTGCTGGCAAAAGCTGCTGGAGAAGTACCTGCACATTTTAAAAATGTTACATCAGTGACAGATGGAATTTTGTGCTTTAATACTTTGCTTGAAAAGTCTCTTTATCCAACATGAAGTCAGCAAATCTCTGCTGGAGCTCCTTTTCTCTCTCCTGCTGTCGCTGCACATCTTCCTTCAGACACTGTAAGGAGAACATCATTAAGCAACCAGTCAGTTTTCCACCAGTCACACCCATGACGATCATTACCAAAGGTTGTATTTTAGTTCCTCCAAAGGAAGAGCTCAGAATTAAGACAGGACAATGCCAAAACGACTTATTTTAAATATAAATGTAAATAAAGCCAGTTGATGTAAACTATCAAGATTCTCAGGAAATGTCAGGTATCTCACCCTGGTTTTGACAGCAGCTAAGATCAAATGCTTCAAAAGGAGAGATTTCAAATTGGAACCTTGCCATTTACTAAAAACAGGTGCTGTTAATAGCTATCAAATGATTTAATGTTTTAACTGTTTTTCTTCACTAAATCAATGAATCACTTCTGAGTTGTAGACACACCTATCAATATTTCTAAACCATCTTCACAAAATCAGTTTTAAGAACTGATGTATTTTATCTTTTTTATAGCAAGTGGTTGAGAACACCTAAGCCTCAATGGGAGCCTCTGTTCTGGAGGAAAAAAACATTACAAGAAAAATTGTGCTCAGGTGAAAACTTACTCCTTGGAAAGAAAGGCTGGCACTGGTTCAAACCTAGGACTGAGTCTTGAGGAAGGGTTACCTTCGTAGTTGAATAAAAAGAGAATATCCTGGAGATCCTTAAACTAAGGAGAGTGGCTTCAAGGCAGTGATTTCAGGTATATACCAGCATTTAGTCCACTGACTTTTAAGGAAGAAGGAGATTTTAGAAAAGTTTTACATTTACCCTAAATTCTAACAGTAATTAAAACCAAAACAAACCAAATTAACAGAGAGATGGAACTTCTGCTGATATGCATTGCAGAAGACTTATAAAACAAACCACACAAGGAAATAAGAAAACCCCAAAGTTAAAGAACACATGGCTAGATTAGTCCCAGCCTCTAATATGTGTATCGCAGAATCTTTGATACGGAAGTAAACGGCAGATGAATCTGGTAACAGCCAAAAGTATAATTTTAAGAGAACATTAAAAACTTGATACCAACTCAGGCTGTGAAGCTCAGAGCTCGTGCCTTGTAAAAACGTCTTTTCCATGAGGTCCCTTGTGTCTGACCTCAGGTATTGGATTTTGGAATCTCACCTCCAGTCTCCGAGGGATCGCAGCATCTTCGTGTTTCTTCAGCTCCTCAAAGGTGCGCAGCTCCAGGTGGGCCTGTTCGATCTGGTCCCACAAATCATTCAGCTGCTTGATGAGCCCCATTGCTCGAGACTGGTAACCACCAAGAAGGATCTTCAGCTTCTTCTCCATCTTGGCAGCCCTCTTCGCTTCAGTGGTCATGTGCCCTCTGTTGATCTGCCAGAAGGAACCCAAGAGTTGTTTCAGTTACCCAGAACTCAAAAGTCAAGAGGAGAAAAAAAAAAGTAGTAAAAATGTATCTGTGGAATTGTGTTGAGCTGATCAAGTTCTTTGATTTCTACTAAAAAAATCACACTGCACATTTTACAACAACCTAGACTTCTGGATTAAAACCTTTATAATAGTCATAATACCTCTCTAAAACTGTAATCCAGACAAAATCCATAAACAGACAAGTGACACAAATTACAAAATTCCGCCAACTGGGACACAATGCCAATAACTGAAGATATTCATGTTAATATGTTATAAATGTTATATAAACTATTTATAAATAGCAAAGGTAACAGAAGCCTTTGTGTATTTTTACACCTGGGGTAAAATTAAATGACACACAAAGCACGAAATAGCCATCAGAATCTTTAAAGCCTGGAAGAAGGCATCAAAGAAATACTTTAACACTGAATCCCAATCACAAATGGCCTAAAGATGAAGATTAGATTACATTAAATATGTGGAAGAAATCCTCCCATGTGAGGGTGGGGAGGCCCTGGCACAGGTTGCCCAGAGAAGCTGTGGCTGCCCCTGGATCCCTGGAAGTGTTCAAGTTTAGGGCTTGGAGCAACCTGGGATAGTGGAAAGTGTCCCTGCCCTATGGTCCCTTTCAGCCCAGGTCATTCTATGATCCTACGAAACCAAGAAAGAACGCAGGCTTCCACCACTGAGCACAACTGTGGAGGGGTGCAGCAGCTCGCAACTCTAAACAGGAACATAAGGTTCCTTATTGAGGCTTTTCTAATGCTACTTCCTTCCTTGAAAAAAAAAAACCAAAACAAAATCCCTTTTTTCAGAAAGGATTGTGTGAACAATGCCAAGCTGAAGAAAAAAGGAATCAGACTTCTCAGATTTTGATTTTTGCCACACTTAACGATATATCAGTGCAGGACATGAAATAAAATATGAAAGTTTCTCAAGCGTTAAAATATAAAAGGCTAACTTGGAACCACACTAAGTCACCAACCCTTGCCTCATTTCTTTATAAATCAAAGCTTTGCTGGTGAACGTTCTCACATACAAAGAAACTACCAATGATCAACCAAAAAGCAGAAGCTTTTCATTGCTACAATTACCAAATATATCATTTATTACCAATGAAACTGAACTCCTTTGGTAAGGAACTACTGCAAAGGGATCTGCCCTTCACAGTGATAACTACAGTCAGCCAGACACCCCCAGCCATCAGAGTATTACACACCAAGCTACTGCAAAGTGCATTTCATCAACTTTCCAGCCCTCCAACTGTACTGAAGTACCCTCTGTTATACAGCTGCAGGTTTCTGTAACGTGTCCTCCTACTCCTTAACAATTTATTCACTCATTTAGAACACTTTTAGTTGGTGGTGCAGGGATAAATAAAGTGAATGGTCAAGGGAGCAAACTGTTAATGGGTGAGTGAAAGAGAAATTTGACTTTCTGAGCTGTCTAGTTTGCTCCTGGGGAGAGAGATGCAGACTGCTACGCTTTTCAAACTCTGTTTGCAATGTAGACTTAAGCTATGCCCAAGGTGCTTTAAGCATACAGAAAGGCGCCTCATTTTCAATATTTATATAAATCTAGAGAAAATTAAATAAATAGATTAGGGATTTGTGAGGATACTCTCTGATGGAAAAGTATGAAAGCTTTAAATGTCTTCACTGGTAAATAATATGCTATTACTGCAACAACAAATACAGCTGTGCGGTCAATGAACTATTTTCCAATTACTGTTTCTTGGATGAAAAACGTGTGTTGAGGGCCACTGACATTTAGAGATCATGGAATAGATGGATGCACAGGCAAACAGAATTTTGTTTGCATCAGAGGCCTAATGTAACAAAGATCAATTGTCCATGTTGCTCCCAGCATTACAGACAACGTAGAGTATGGCTGGTGTGAAATTAAACTCCCATCACAATGTCACTCTTCAGAGCAGGCTAAAAAAGACCATTTAGACAAGTTCCACTGTTCTGTCATCCTGACTGAAGATCTTATGCTTTACTGTGAGGGTGGTGAGGCCCTGGCATAGGTTGCCCTGAGAAGCTCTGGCTGTCTCATCCCTGAAAGTGTCCAAGGCCAGGCTGGATGGAGCTCTGGGTAACCTGGGAGAGTGGAAGCTGTCCCTGCCGATGGCAAGGGGTTGGAACAAGCCGAGCTTTAAGATCCCTTCAAGCCAAACCATTCTGTGATTCTACGATCTCTCAACAACCTCATTTTCTAATAAAATGTTAAACACTGAGTACCTGAGGACATAAATACAGTTAGCAGCACTATCCCCACCACAGAGAAAGGGGACTGGATCAGGGCACTGTGGTCACAAGCCCTGAATTATCCCCATGTTCCAAGTAGCACCAAGAGCAGTGGCAGTACTGGCTTGGTCTCAGCACTTCCGCACTCTTCAGTTGGGATTCACTTTGCTTGGCTTTAGATATCAACATCTGACCTTGTCACAGGAGGTCCTTCTGTCATCAGGAGAGAAACTGGCAACTCCAGGGCATGGCTCATCTGATCCAGGGCCTCGGAACAAGACTGAACACCCCACTGAAAGACCCTTCACTGAGTGTGATGGGAGCACCAACTGTTCAGACACTGCTAGATGAGCAGGTAGATCAATCCCATCCTAAGCGTGTACTGTCTTAAGGTATTAGATATAATAAAGCATTTTTAAATTTAAAGCTTTTAACAAAGCCAGTTCAAGTCTAATACTTATTATAGTGTCAGATCCTGGTTATTTAAGCATTCCTGAAATTTTCAGACAATGAGAATTGGACTTAATATTTCTGAGTTGGTCTAGATACTGGACTTTTAACTACTAGAGCTCCTTAGGTTGTACGCTGCTATATTGCTTTTCTACTCAGCTCCTTGTCCATCTTGGATTATCACAGGCCTCACTGCTGTAAAAAGAAAAAAGTAAGAAAAGGGGGAAAAAGAAAAGAAAAAAGCCTCCCAAGTATCTAAAACCAGAAATAACAGCCCTTTCTTCCTTCTCTGCTTATGGAGAAATGTGAACACTCACCACCTTTTCCCCTCCCTCCCAACTACAAAATTTTAGGACCTACTACGAAAAGGTCAAAAGGAGGTCTCGGCTTTTGTAACAAATACTATTTATTAAAAAATTGCTGACTGCTGCATTAGTGCCAACAACTGCATATAATTTCAGTTCAAACTTCATAAAATTTTAAGGCTCAGATACCAAGCTAAAAATTCCAAGCAGTTATGAAGAGGTGTGTTTAAACATCTACCTACATTATTTGCTTAAAGCAAAGAAATAGGTTTGAGTAAAATCTGACAACCATTTCCCCCCAAACCTAACAGAAAGAGTAAAGACATTTGAAAGATTTCTCCACTTATTTATTTTGTACTGTTCCTTGGCCAGCTTTGGTTCTGCTGACTTTTATACCAGCTACAGCAAAATGAGAACAGCATGTACAGACATGGGGTAAGATGATATATGATGTTAAGGCAAGTGTGGGAGCCTCATCCCATCCCAAATCTCTGATGTAAAAGCTTTCCCTCATGACTCGTAAAGTGGTGTTCAGTTTTCAGTACTGCACTAGAGAACCAAGGAAGAGAAACCAAAACAAGAAGCAGACAAAAGAGCCATAAGAGCAACAGACATAACCAGAGGTTTATAAAACATAATCTAGAAAAGGGAGACTGACTGGAAAACCAGGGGTTTTTGGTTTGTTTTTCCTCTGCCTAACAAAAATAGAGAAAAAGAAGAAAGACACAACACCCTGCTTTAAATATCACAAAGTTCATTGTGAAAAATTAATCTGTTCTTACAGGCACTGAGAAAGGAAGAGGGACTTAAATTTGGGAAGGAAGTTTTAGATAGGAGGTTAGTTGTAAGGTTTAACTAAGGACAACGAAGGACAGCGAAGGACTCCTTATGAGAACAAACATCCACTGGGAAAGATTTAAGAAAAACTGACCCTGAGGAAGGAAGAGCTCAAATGCCTTAAAAACTGCAATTTCAGAGTTCTCATCTCACCAGGTCTACTGAGGACACCCCTCCTCAGTTCCAAGGGCTTTTTCCCTGTACTGACTGGTTTGTTTTCCTTCCGTTTAATGTGGAGCTCCTGGTAATCCCTGAACGGCATTAAGCTCTCTTGTCTTTTAATTGATCTTCCTAATCATGCTGGATGGGTTAAACAAACACGGAAGAAAAACTGCTGCATGTTCGGAGCAGAGCCACGGTCAGAGTAAACCCACCTGTTCCATGACCTTGGAGAATCAACATCATCACAAAGCTGCCTTGCTTGTGCAGGGAAATCCTTTGCCAGCTTCAGCTACGCCGGCTGAGCAGGGTACTCTTGGAACACACATAGGACTACTCTAAACGTTACTCAACTTCCTTCCTCACCTCAGACCCACACGTGGCCCTCCCAAATTCAGTTCTGCTGGCAGGAGATGGATTAACTTAATCGGAATGGCAGGTTTGTGAGCTTGGCTCGTGCTGGCTCAGCCGCAGTGGCTGGGGTGAGAGCACACTCAGCTTGACAGCAGCTCGTGCTCCAGGCCAGGCATTTCCAACCACCCCATGCACAACGAGGACCCCAACACTACAGAATCCTCTGGCCATGCTGGGGTCATCTGCCTTTGCAAGCTTATGGTGCACACAAAAATCACCTGTTTTTTTTTAAAAAAAATGATTAATTTCTCTCCTTAAAAACACCTTTTCAGTTCCAAGCTCTTGGACAAAATTCTCCATTTTTGGCTTGAAACACTGTTTCATCTGTCTAGAGTTTGACCAGGCAAAACTCTCTGTAGAGCCCTGCCTTAGTTACCCACAAGTTAGTAAAAGGTAACAGTCAACTCCGCTGGAAACTGAGGCTTCGAGTTAGCATCAAACTAACATTGCATGTCCAGTGTAGAACAGTATGGCCTTAATCTATTAAACAATATTATCTCAGCTCATCGACTGAAACCACTCCACGGGCTTGACACAATTTCACATTTCTGCTGTGACACTGAAGATCACAGAATCAGAGAATGGGTTGGGTTGGGTTGGAAGAGACCTGAAAAATCAAATCATTCCAACCTTCCAGCCATGGGCAGAGACACCTTCCACTAGATCAGGCTGCTCCAAGCCCAAATCCAAGCCCAATCTGGCCTTGAACACCTCACCTCCAGTAAGGTGCTTTACTTAATGTATGAGGGAGAATGAGGATCATAAAAAGGTGCTGACCAGGATCAGAGCAGGCAAAGAGGGACTGAACACATGGCTGTTAAGACATGAAAAAGCAAGACATTAATTCTAGTTGACTGGGATCACACAAAGTTTTTCACTTAAAAAAAATCCTCAATTTAAGGCACTGCTGGCAAGCAACTACAACTTCACAACTGAAACTAGACCAGCTGCTTTTTCCCAGTTTAATAGGGAAGCCCCAGATAAACTCCTTTATTGTACTTGGCCATGTAGATCATTATACCATTATGACTTACTGATATCTGAAGAACACCATTCTTTCTACTCACAGACAAATCTAATGACCCAAGAGCATGCTTCTCCAGAAGTATGTTCCAGAAATTATAATAACTTGTCTTCAAACATCATAACATGAGCTGGTGTGACTGCTGAATGAAGACAATACAGGGTATATGAAAAGCAAGTGTTGCTACAGAAGTTCACAGCATCCAACTACCTAGAACTAGAAAAATCTAGAAGGGTAACTGTGTAAGTCAGCAGTCACTGCTGATCTACAGCAATGACATTAAAGTCTACTTTGAACATTTTTATTTGGGAACTGATTCTAAGACCAGCAGTTTTATGAGTGATACCTATATATGGTCTCTACAAAAAAAGGAAGTTGTACTGAGGTGGCTGTCAAGTCTGTTCTCCCAGGTAACAAGTGACAGGATGAGAGGACATAGCTTCAAATTGCATCAGGGGTAATTTACACTGGATATTAGGGAAAAAATTTGCTATGGAAAGGGTTGCCAAGCATTGGAACAGGCTGCACAGGCAAGTGGTGAAGTCACCATCCCTGTAAGTGTTCAAAAAATGTGTGGATATGGCACTTGAGGACATGGTTTAGAGGTGAACAAGGTGGTGGTATAAGGTTGATGACCTTAGAGGTCTTTTCCAACCTTAATGATTCTATGATCCTATCTCAATCACAGCAGAAACATGTCTAGAAGAGCAGTTTATGATGAAAAACTAATTATTTTTACTAAACTTTTAGGGAAACTCTCTACCACTCACTGGGAAAGAAAAACCTTGCATTCAGATCACACACACACACACATTCAGCAACACCCACCCAAGGCAAAGAGCTTTGATTAACCATAAGCAAACACGGGTTACGGCTGTGTCTGGTGAGGTCACAGGGCAGCCAGCACAGTGCAATTACCTTCAAACACTACTCCTGCACACCCAGAGTGCCTGCACTGGCCTCTTCCAGAGGCTGACAATGTTGTGGAAGCTCAGGCAACAAAGGAGCTGGCAAAGAGCCTGGTTTGCGCTCAGTCCCAGCAGAAGCCCCACAGTGATCCTGCAGCAGTCAGTTCTGAACAGTGAGGGTGTGCAAAGGCCTTTGCAATGAGAGCTTTGTCAATGCTGAACTTTATTCCTAAGCACACTAAGTTACCAGATGCTGAACAATGTGACAGTGAAGACCCCTGATAACCTCCTGCTGTGATCCTCCGCTGCCAACTATATTCTCAACAGACCTTATTTTAAAAAGCGTACTCCACAAAGGCAAGACATTAGCACAAAATAATGTGACCATAAAAGCAATGCTACTCAGGATTTTCGCCATATTTTAGTTTTGTCATTTCTCTATTCCAAGTCCTATATAATCTCTTACTTTCTCCAGGTGCTTTCTTAGTACCAGCACACCTGAAAATACAAAGGAAACCACAAACTTTAGAAGCACATAAACCAGAGAGAAATTAAAATACAATCTCCAATAAACTAAGTGAAACACCCTGCAGCAGAGTGTACCATGTAACCCATAAAACTCCAGCTAAACAAGTTGTTCTTAATCTGAACTAATTCAGAGGACTTGGGCTGCAATCAAAAGCAAAAACCAGCACTTTGGTAAATCACCACCCTGATATATCTTGGATACTGCAAAGAATAGATAACTTACTATATTTTGCATATACAGTGTCTCTTGAACGTTTCCCCTGTAGGCTTCCAATAGCGTTTATAATTTAGTAATCAACTGAAATGATAACTTTAACTAGCATAATGTTAATAAAAGTATTTGTATTCTGCAAGCCAACTTCATTAACTATCTTCAAAGGAAAAGTAAAGATGGCAGGAAGTTTCTATGTTGTGAACTACAAAGGGAAGCAATTAGGTTGTTAAACACATGCCTTTACTGTCTCATTTCATCTTATAATGTGCCTAGTTTAACATACGTTAGTAGAAATGCTTTTCTTTATAAAGATATTGTTTGGAAGAGAAGGGAGCAAAAGATATTGCAGAGAACTGAAGCAGTTACTGAACACAACTGCAAGCATCAGAAAACTCCAATTTCTGAAATCACTTGCTCTGCAGAGTAGCCTACCCTTGAAAAAATATTCTGGATTTCTAGAAGCTACTGGAAAGATCAGTAAATTCCACAAATCTAGAGGTGTACCACAGACACATACTGAGGTCACAGGGATTCACTTGCATGGACCTCAAATTCCATCTGTAATGCAAGAAAATTCCCATACTAATCTTGTAGCACTCTTAAACCACATTAAGTAACACATTCAAAGAGTCCAAACCCCTCAAAACAAAGAAATGAAAAGTATTACTAACACACAGCAGTACACTCCAACATCAGAACTACCGCTGAGCTGTGCATTACTGATGATGCCTGGACAGGATACCCAGCCAAACAGAAGCTCTCCACAACGGCTCCACTTCGCCTCCTCAAGTTCATCAATAACAGCACAAATCTGTTTGTGATATCAGCATCCATTTGAGAAAGATAAATGTCATGTCAACACAGGCCGCCACGACTAAACCACTCAGGCAGTGAGAACAGGACAATTAGAGGAAGATGACTGTGTGTCCACACCATCAATCCAGCCAGGAATCTCTGAGCGACGAAGACAGACTTAGAAATAGCTTGATTTTTTTGCACAGGATCTGTAGGGTGTCAGCAGTCCCATACAGAACTATTAGACAGTGACTTCCCCGTGTGCAGCTGTGCCAAATATCACTACACTCTCCTGAGTTTTTTTTGCTAGTGATCTTAGTGCACTATAAAGGGGAGAAGCAGCCCCCAAAACTGACCAACATAAGTTGCTGTTGCTGGCAAACTCTGTTTCACGGTTTCTACTCTTCTCTTAAAGAAAGTTAAGAGCACAAGCAAGCGTCTTAGGGTACTGAAAGCTGAGCTAATATCCCTGCTTTTCATTAAGCTTGTCTGATACTTCCCATTAAAATATCTATTTCAACTGATATTGCTTGCAGACAATTTTCCTTGGAAAAACATTAAAATGAAGGTAGGTTTTGTCATTGCTGAGAATGGGTTAGGAAAAAAAAATCAGTACTTTTTATTGTACATTCATTTGTTCATTAAACTGCTATGCTTTCTATTTATTGTTTAAAAAACGATTCAGCAAGTGACCCATGCTTAAAAAACCTGTATACGTATACCTTGCTTTTAGAAAGGGCCTTTTAGGGTCAGGCCACAGAGCTGCACTAAACTGCATTTTGCACACACTTGGGAGAGATTTTCAGGTCAAATTTAACTTTGCACAGAGTCCACCTGCACTCAACAAGAGTGAGTTGTGAGAGGCAGCACAGTGCTCACTGCACCTGCAGCCATGGGGCTCTGCTGACCCCGGCGCCTGCCTGGACTGGGGGGTGGTATTTTGGAACACAGGAAAATGAGAGAGCAGGATTGTATGTGGAAGTGCACCAAGCCATCAGCCTCATCCAGCAGCACTCTGAGGTCCCAGGGGATGTAGCTGTATTAGCCAGAGTCTCATGGCTGCAGTGACTGATCACAGACACAGAATGGGTCAGGTTGGAAGGGACCACAGTGGTTCATCTGGTCGCCCATCCCTGCTCAAACAGAATAACCCAGAGCACAGGGCACAGAATTGTGTCCAGATGGTTCTGGAATATCTCCAGTGAGGGAGACTCCACCCTCTCTGGGCAATCTGTTCAGGGCTCAGTCACTGCCCAGGACACAAGTTCTGCCTCATGTCCAGGTGGAACTTGCTGGGATCAGTTCCTGCCCGTTCCTCTTATGCCATTACTGAGCCTCATGGAGCTGAGCCTGGGCCCTGCCCTGAGCCCTCCCTGCAGACAGGAACACACAGGGATGAGGGTCCCCCTCAGCCGTGTCTCCTCTCAGGGCTGAACAGCCCCAGCTCCCTCAGCCCTTCCTCATCAGGGAGATGCTCCAGTCCCTCCATCATCTTTGTCACCCTGCGCTGGACCCACTCCAGGAGCTCCGTGTCCCTCTGGTCCCGAGGAGCACAGAACTGGACACAGCACTCCAGATGTGCCTCTGCAGAGCTGAGCAGAGGGGCAGGATCACCTTTCTCACCTGATGGGACACAGCTAACAGAATTTTGTTAAGTGCCTTTCACAGAGTCCCATGCAATGCTGGCAGCAAATAAAACCTATTTTTTTTTTTTTTGGGAAGACCTCTGATTCACATTTTGCTTCCTGGGTGACTCTCTTGTGACTGCAGAGCAACAAGGACTTAGAACAAACACACACGAGTTTGATGAACGATAAACTTGACCTTACTTCGCTTCAGTATCCTTAATAAGCATTCCAGCACCAACTACTCATTCAAATACTGAGAAGAGAAGGACCGAAATCAACAGCACAAGAAAGCCCACACAGAAGTAACCAATTTAGACTGCAGAAACAGCGCACGGGATAAAGGCACAGGGCCACACACCAAACAATTAAGAGAAAACAAAATATTCAAGAGCTACTCATTAAGCAAGTACCATCCACCCTGTGCAGTAAATGAGTCTGTGGAAAAACTAGGCTGCAATCGTGAAATTAAAGACTGTCTCAAAAAGCATATGCATAGGCAAATTAAGGCTGTTCGTGCATTCCCTAACTTGGACTGTTTGACTTTGCAACTTTAATAATGCCTTTCTAATGTCGTTTTGGGCCTAAGATATTTAAATTTCAAAAGCATTTGTACACAAATTAGGTGCAGCCCTCTGACTGCTGGCACGCTGCCCGCCCAGCCCTGCTGCCATGCACGGCCAGGCTGCTGCTGAGCTCCCACACGGATTTGGGAAAGCAGATCAAGTGAGAGCCTGTCAGGCAGCGCTGGGCAGGGCAATGGTGCTCTCTGCTGGGTGATCAGCAGCACGACAGGGGCTCTGCAGTTCATACTCAACCCTTACTACCAGGCTACGTACAGGTGAACTGCTCCTGGCCCGAGAGCTTGGCTAACAACTGCGGGATCTGTACCTGGACAACGCTCTTGACTGACAGACGCTACAAAACACACACTCACGTTGTATTTCATGTGTACCAACCAAATGAAAATTCAGCCTTTCTGGCCTCTCTCATGTTATTTCTGGGGTAGCAGCTGTTTAGGGAGGTTTACTTCTAGCAACAGTAGCTATGTTGACGTTAAATACAGAACTAAATACAAAACTTTTTTTTTGTAAAGTTTCCTTTTACCATGGAAAAAAATAATCTGATGCCTGCATAATTTAGGGAGACTTTTAGGCTAAAACAGTATTTTAGAAAACATTTAATGACTTACTGTAAGTCAGAACAAACATATTCTGTGGGAAGAAACCATTTCAGAACAGCTTACATGTTATCATGAACATTGTCTATTTCTGGCTTTTTGTATTTGTATATAAAAAATTTTTTTTTGTTTTGTAAAAACAAAAGTTTTTTTTTGTTTGGATGAAAATCTAGAGAGGTGACTGAGCAAGGGACATCAGTGTCAAAGGGTCTGATGAAGTGGAATGGGAGCACAAAGATCCACTGTTCTTTTTTTGCAGGGAATCACTAGAATTGGCAGAAGATGCCAGCCTGGCAGGAATTCAGGACTATCTAAACCTTCATGTATTTAACAGTCAGTCAGAAACCAAATCTTAAATTGGAAAGAGAACTTGAGAGGAGCTTTGGGACAGAGATGGTTTTTTAAAACATCTTTCTCTGAAGTTTCTTCTCATAGTGGCCACAATCAAGAACCAAATACAAATTAAGATCTGATCCACTCACAGCAGAGATTAGGAAACAACAAAAAATCCACATGCAATTAAGAGACAGCAGAACCTGACCTTCTCTCCAGTTGAGAATAAAGTGGATGAGCTGTATCCCAGCTCATAGTGCAGAGAGAAATTGTATGTGGGAGTACTCTGTGTGGGGATATTTTGAGGAGGAAATGAGAAAAGTTGATTTAAGTACCTCAAGAACATCTATGAACTCCCTAGAATTCCTCAACAACCTTTTCAAATTAATCCTCCAAAAGACCTGGCCGAACTCCTACAGAGAAAAAAAACCCAAAACACAAGGAAACTCAAAAAAATAAGGAGGTGCAAAAGGCAGAAAAAAGTGACACTGACCTCGAGTCTCTTTTCAAGTGACTCTATCCTGTCCTTTTTGCTGGCCAAGTTAGCCCTTGTGTAGCGGCTCTGTCCAGGCAGGTACAACACTTGGCTGTAACACTCTTCCCACACCTGGTTATAAGCTTCACTTGACAGCTCCCCATGCCCCATTCCTTGCTTTACCACCTCCATCTCTTGTGCCAGTAGATCCTGTGCCTGTTGGAAAGGATGAGAGAAATTGCAATTACAATACATAGGATACAAGGAAATTCCTCTTCTTTTCAAACCTTCGGTGTGCAATTCATGGGGGCAGCTTTTCTTTTCATACTCAACGCTCACCATCAGGTTAAGCTAACTATGAAATCGAACACAGATGCTGTGGATTATAAATGAAACCCAGGCTAGAAGGCTCCTCACAGCACAACTATCCCTCATTTTATATAATTTGGCCAAACCTGACATCACTCTGGCATGGCTAATGAAAGCTGTGGCACAGGGAGATACTTCATCTGGCTGCAGGAGAACAGAGATAAAAGCAGGGACCTTGAGGGGAGGGAGAACTGTACAGACAGAAGCAGCTGTTCTATGAAACAAAAATCACTTTTCATTTCCTTTTGCTTGCCCTTCTCCACACAACCTGGAAAGTCAAGTCTAAACATTCCTGGGTGAGCTGCATAAGCTCCGCTGTAGAAAATACAACTCTGACTGTAACTAACACGTTCTGTGGCTGAAGAACTGGTGAGATATGAGCACTCTGTTGCTTCCAGTTTAGTTTACAAAGTTTACAAAGAACTGAAATATTTCTGACTAAGCCTGGCCTGCAAAACTACACAGGCACTCAGGTCTTTCCAATTTTATTAATAACTAAAAAAGTAAACTATCTTTGCCAATCTGGACTTCACTGGTTATAAGAGCATGTCCACGTCCTCTCTTTCAACAGATTTACAGGTGCAGCACGAATTTCCCTATCAGTAGGTATCTTACTGCGAGCAGATGTTATGTTTTGTAACTGCACACTGACCAGGTAGAAATTCAGGTATCACAAGATTAGATGATTCCACAGACACTGGGGAAAGGAAAATTAATTACTTGTCCTTGATGGTCAAGACAGATAAAATAGAAGTAATCCAACCACATCTGACAAAGCTAAATCTTATAAATTTCAATTAGCCTCTATAAGTACACTGTGAGGAACTACTTGAACTACTTGAGGCTATTTAGCTGGGGCACCAGAAGTGCTCCTCAGCTCCAGGAGCTCAGCACACCATGCCCAGCACCACTGCTACCACTACTAATCCTTCCCAAAAGAGTACTACACATCAGGAAAAGAAAGAAGTACTTTATGTAAAGGTTTTAGGAGGAAGATGTTCTAAAAACAAATGAAGTCAAGCAAAATAAACAAGCCCCAGATGAGATCACAGAGATAGGAAAATTTCCTGGTTTGAACTGGATTTTAGACAAAGAGGGAATATTGTGCTGAATGTTAGAGAGCAAGCAGGAGCAGGGATGCAAAAAAACTTCTGCTCATCAGTTAGGAGACGAAATTTCTAGGGATTCCGAAGAAAGTTTCCAGACAAAAACTACTGGACCGTATAATAGTCTCTCAGGGAAGTGATAGCAAACCTGATTCTTGCTGCACTTCAAAACAACCAGAGAAAGCACTCAGAGAACACTCCTAAGGGAACAATCTGACACTGGCTGGGCAGTGAAATTCATGGTCTAACTGTATTTTCCATCTTGAACTTCTCCTGGTAAGAAATCTTGAAGTTTAATTTTTCATTTAACAGCAAATTGGAAGTACATACTGTTCAGTGTTTCTCCTTTTAGGCTCTCTATTCACTGGTCAGATACGGTCAAGGACATGGATTTAAAATCTGCTTGTGTATCTTTAGAGTCACCTTAAAGGGATATGGGATTTAGGTGTAGAGATACACCAGGTACTGTCAGAGGACAAGTCCAGAGAGACAGACAACTTGGTGGCACGTGATTTTGTCCTTTTCACTCATTTTTATTCCTCTAGGCATTTGGTCAAAGGTTACTGGCACAGTTTCACAGGTGAAGCTCTTTGAAAGAGCTAAACCACAGAATTGCCTATCTGTCACTTGGCAGCAAAAGGCAACATCTGTAGCTGCTTAAATAAATGAACACCCTGAACTGGAACCCTGGTCCAAGGCTGCTGTTTAACTTGGGATTACAATGCAAACAGGACACAGTGCCCAGGCCACCCACTCACTGCAGCCAGCCAGGACCCAATCTGCCTGTTCAGCACTTCTGGACCAGGTATGGCTGTAAGATCAGCTGCCATAGCCCAGCAGGCTCTGCACCAGCACAGCTCGCCTGGATCGAGCTTGACAAGCATAATTAAACAACTTGATTTGCTGCTCCATGTTACAAGCTGACTACTACTGTCCTATTTAGTCTGCACTGCTTTGAAGAAAATGCTTCGTAATTTTTGATTAAGGAAATTCAGAGGCAGCAGAAGGTGAGTATCACACCTGGTTAAAGTCTCGATGATTTAGCACCAATTTACTGAAACAGTGTCCCAGTTTGAGACAAACTGGGAGGAACGTCCAAAATGAACATCCTCTGTCACCCAAAGACAAAACAGTGAAGTAGAATTTGGTAACTGTTGGGGTATTATTGCTCTTACCCTTATTTAAAATGATAAGCAACCACAACACATTCAAATTTGTATCTAAATGACAATATCTATGTGCAAATATGGCATCCTCATCATTCTGAGCGCCCAGATTAACATCAGCTCACAGAAAGGAGAATGTGCACGTAAATCATCCTTACTTATTAACCTATCCTTAATGCTTGGCAGTGCTGGGTTAATGATCAAACCTGATTATCTTAGAGGTCTTTCTTCAACCTCAACAACTCTATGATTACAGATCTTCATATAACCCTCTGGAGACCTCCCAACTGAATTCTGTGCAGACTTGGACTCACTTTTTTTCCCCAAGATTACAGAACCATGGTATGAGGAGACTTTAGGTCTTCTTAGGCCACACAATTCTCACCTTCTTGAGATCCTCTTTGGAGAACTTCTCATAAGGATTTTGTTCCAAGTAAGCCATATGCTCTGCATTGTTGCTTCCAAATCCTGGGCCTTTCCCTTTCTTACCAGTAAACTGTTCTCCAAATGGATGGTGTAAAAGATCAAAATGAAGCATAGTGATCATCTCTTTCTTTATGAGTTCTTCACTTTTCTGCAAGTCTGTTAGAGGTGGTTCCACATTTAAGGGTCTCAGTATTGTTTCATTAACCTGCCCAGGAATAAAAAAATTTGTAAATATCATATACCAAAGATCACATTAAATTCATAGATCTCCACTCAAGTATTAATTTTATGTATCAGCTAAACCCTGCAGAGCAGGTGCCAAAATCCCTTGTGGTGTGACACATGCAGCAATCTCAACATTTGTGCAGATGAAACACCTCATGACAGCTTTGCTGGGGAAGTTTCCTGTAAATCAGCATAGTCAAACAAAGATTTCACTCTCTCATGATCTCCTTAGGCTCTATTTCCTCCTCTAATGGTTAAAGCATTTATTTTTAATTTTTGTTCTTTAACAGTAAATTTTGTTTCCACTTACTTCTGAGGGTCGTGGTAGATTCTTCTGCACAGCTTTGTGCATTCTCTTCAGTTCTTTGGCACGCTCTGCTTCTCGGAGAGCCTAAACAAACAAGCCAAGTGTTACTCCAGCCACTGTAACACAATCAGATGCTGCCTAGGAATGTATGTGATAAAAAACTTAATTGATTATTGCAGTAAAGATTCCTTCCAGTATAAAGACTTCATGTTACTAAGCCAGAGCTAAATAATGTGATGACAACATTATTTACTGCCTCTACAGTGAATGGGAAGAGCATGGCAGAATAAGAGAGATCTTCAAAAGTAATTTCCAGGCATCAAATTCTCCTTCAGTCTCAATTCCAGCTTTCATTCTTTACACATCTCTCCACGTGTGACAACTGCTCTAACTCTTCAGACATCAAATCCACCAGGAAAAGAAAGACTTTTAAACTAGCAGCCAGGATTCTATTCGTCATCTTCAATGACTTAAAGTACATATATCACTAAAACAATACTTGTGAAAGCGTAAAAACATGAGAGTTCTCTTTACAATACACTTTTAAACAATAAATAACATTAAAAGCCAGTATTGTCAGGAACTTCAGGAACACTGACCAATGTCTTCCATGTTCTAATCCCAGCATGTCACATCTTCACTTGGAGGAAGGATGCTCTTTTCTTGTATGATGGCATAACTCAAAAGTCTTTCCTCTATTCTAAACACATACATTACTTGTATTTATTCAGACTTTTTATTAGGGTATGTATGCACAAGACATACATGTACATGTATAGAACATGTTCCTCCCCAAATGGGACACACTAGGAATCAAATTCTGGGAAATGTTTATCCCATTTAAAGATAGCAAAGCACTGGATTTTTAAAAATATCTTTTTCACTTGTCAAAGCACAGCTATTGGCAAAAACTTCTCTGGACTCAAAAATCCCATTTATTTTTATAAAAAACATTTATATTTATGTAAGGTATATAACAAAAAGAGATTTGCAACACAAAACTTAGGATAAGCAATAAACAGAAAAGGGACTGTTGTTGGAAAGACTTAAAGTGTCTCTGGTTACTGGCCAGTACAGCCATTTAACTGGCAGAATTTAGGCTTGTACTTTACCCAGCCTTTCTTGATTCCAAACCAAAACAAAACAACAAGGACCCATTCACAACTTGGCTGTCTGGGTAATCCTCTGGTACCAGCGAAGGGCACCAATTCCCTGCACGGCAGATTTTTATCTTTCTGCTACCGGCCTGCCTGAATTTGTATATACCTGTCTAACCTTTCACAAACAGCAACTTGTAACCTCGAGAGAATAACCTGAAACTGAAAAAAAGCACAATTCTTACGTGCTTAAAATCACACAGATGCCACTGTAGAAAAAAGCATCTAATTAAATTTTTATCTTCTGGGGGACAAACGCAGGAGGTAGGACACAGACACTCTTAGGGACTTCACGGCAGAAAATGATGTGATACATAACATCAACAAATTAAGAAAATGATTTAGAGAGAAAACTGATTTGGCCTCTGTGTGTGTATACTCTGATAGCAGCAAAGAAAGCAGGTACATTTTACTTTGTTATCCTGTAGAAGAAGCTGTACCACTTCCATTAAAAAGGTGTGAAATGATGGGAACCATACAAGGAATGCATTTTATTTTAAACAAAAGGCACCATCCACATCTCACACACTGACCTGCTTGCGGGCTTCTACATCAGCAGCATCTTCTACAAAGGTTTCATCTACTTCATGTTCTTCAAGTTCTTTTTCTGCATTTTCAGGCAGAACAATCTCAAAGTCGTTCTTTGGAGCAGGGAGGGCCATGAGCCCCATGCGCAGGTGCTCCCGAGACTCCCTCTCCTGTGGGAAGAGCAGTGAGATGTGATGCTTCTGGATTCATACACTGAATGCAGTGCAATACCAAGTGCAACACAGTCAAACTCCATTCATCCACATTAACACACAGGAACAACACACTAATTATGCCCTGGCCACCTCAGTCTGCTGCAAAGCCAGGAAGCACCAGATCTGGGAACCAATGGAGTCCACCAGGAATTTGAAGCCTCAGTTTCCCTTCTAGTAGCAAAAGTCTTTTTACTATAAAAAGGCTAACAGAGAACCAAAGTGTAAGTACATCAAGTAAACCTTCTCCTTCAAGCTAAGAGGAGCTCTGGAATTTTGAACTTGAAGAGTTATTTTTGTGAGAACACACCAAACACTTGGAGTGGATATCCTTAGCTAGGCCAAAAAAAAAAACCTGTCAATAGCTCAGGTGGGAGATATTTAAAGCCACAGTCGAGGCTGCAGAATCAGCCACATAAAAGGAGTTCCTAAGGTGCTACCTATTAGGTATATGCCCTTTTATACCATGTCTAATTGGCAGGGTCCATCTGGCTGAATCTCCAAGAATGGAAACATCTGTTGGCAAAGGTGATGAAAGAGTCTGGATGGGACTCAGATTTCTGGACATCTCATACCCAAGTGCTCCTAATGGCAAAAATTAAACTCCTTTAGCTCAGTGTTGTCAACACGACACACTGATGAAAAGGTCCTGCAGGTAAATCAGGAAGCCAAGATGATGAGGGATTTGAGTATTGTGTAGGATTGCAAGAAAAATGAATCTTTGCTCAAGATGTTTTTCCTGCTCAGCTTCAAAGATAGAAATAGGATGGAAACTTAACTATGTCTTCTCCGACAGTTTTGAAGTGTGTATACTAAGCATATTGAAAACCATTCTAAGGGGCAAGACTTATTTTCTTTTAAAGACTGTATTTTATGGAGTGATGAGGACAGACTTGTCGACAGGTGGAAGAAATAACATCTGGTTTTATTATAAAATGGAATTCTTTTCAGCAGGTAAGAATTAAAACCCCTGAAAATTAAGCGAGCACAGATTTCCACTTCTAAAGTACTGCTTACCATTTGTTTTGCATAGGATGGGTCACTGTAATCTGCCATTCCCTCTTCTGGGTTGATGTTCAGTTTATCCCGCAGTGGAGTTCTCCCAGGAGTTGTGCCAAGTGCAGGTTTGGGAGTCAGTCCTCCTCGAGGAGTTAAGCTCTCTGATCCCTGAGAGGGTGTTCTAGTGAAGTGCAGTTAGTCATTAGTTTTTTACTAAAGAGCTCTACTTTTAAAAGTCTGAATGTTGGGAAAAGTTACATAAACACAGTCTATACATTCAATCTAGAGGATTTTTTTTGGGAAGAGGTGAAACCGTAAAGTGCAATTACAAGAATCCTAAAAATAAATTGTTTAAGCCTGTCAGGGTGTAACCAAGGTCCTGTCAAGCTGAAATCTAACCACATCATCATTTTAACAGAAGCTTCAGGAACTCCACCAACACAAACTCCCACTGCTGTTTTTGAGAGAAGAGCTTATCCAGTCACCAGGCATTATTCTGGGATACAGTAATCAGGATTGAATTGCAAGCTCTGATTCCCCACCACCTGGGCAAGTCGTTCACTCCGAAATCATCTGGCTTAACACCTGTCCCACCTTGCAACTGAGTGAATCATTCTGAAAATGCCTCTTTGCTTTCACTGACTATTCAAGAAGTAATTACATTACAATAATTATTTCTAAGCACCTATGGTTGGCAAGATGGATTAAGTCTTCTATTTGGTGGGCCCGAGTTGCTTCTCCTCTAGATTGGGAAGGAATATTATTCTCTATCCCAATGACCTACTACGTGAACGAGGTGCTACGTCACAGATTGGGTTAATTTTTCCCTCTGCTCAAGGATTTGGATTTTCCCACTGATAGAGTATTTCTGCAAGCAAGCCAAATTGATACACAGGTACCATATTTACATGTACGAATCCGAACTTCAGAAGCCAAAAAAACACCACAAACAAAAATCTCAAACAACAAAATTAGACTATCTCTACTGTTTAAAATATAAAATAACCCAAACCAACAGCCAGATCACTCCACGCCAAATTCTACATTCATTTTGCACCACACTGACTCCAACAGATCTTCAAAAAAAGCACACATTGCTGGAGCTGCTCTTGTAATTACAAGAGCAGGACTTTTGCACACAGCTTCTAAACAAAATAAAGCCGCTTTGGAAAAGCTGCCATAAAGGTCCTTTTTATTTCATTCTCCACTTTTCCTACTAGCATGATACAAGTAAAATTAGAAGCTAAGTGGAAAAACCTGACACACAAAATGTACCAATTGTAACATGTTTTAGCTGTATGGTATTTGGCATTTGTGGGATATATATTTGTTCACTGCAAGAGTTAAACCAGCAATTCCGTACTATTTAGATTGGCAATATAAGAAATATTTTATTTTGGATATATATGGCTTATAAAATATTTATTCCAGCTTTTCAAAAATTCATTGTGGGTTTGGCTAAGGGACCTCCCACATCTTCACCTCCAAGGTACTACTTTGGAAAGGCCAGGATCCACATACAGAATGACACTCCAGCTTACTATTTATACTCCTGCATTACTCCAGAATAATTTATATTGCTCCAGACCACAGAAGGCCACATTTTGGATCAAAACTCCAGTGAGCCATACGCTGTATGAATACAGATGAAGAGGACATGCCTGAGCTTTCTAAAGACACAGAGAAAGAGAAATTTGTACAACAAGGGCTTGACATAAAAGTGAGTTAAAATTTGTTTTGAAGCTCTAATCATGAGATACTATTCTATACACCAAAATCTGCTCTGTCCATCCACCTCCAAACAGATACACGCCCACCCAGGCACCCATCAGAAAAGACGTCTGTTTACCTGAAAGGTGTGGAAAGCACAGTATTTGGAGTCTGAACAACCTGTTTCTGTGGTGTTACCCCTGAAAAGTCACTTTCATGCAAGGGAGTATTAAGACCTCCTTTCAGGGGAGTATCCACATTTGTGAGAGCCATCAAATTCTGGGCCTCCTGTGTAACAGACAACACAAGCAGTGCTTCACCAAGACATTCACAGTCACGTTTAACAGATTCAGTAGCAGTAAGAACAGCTGAAGAGTTATCTGAATATCAGTTTGTGGAAAATGTTTGAAATTTCTTAGCTTTAACACCCATACACTGGTATTTATAAACCCTACTGCTCCACTAAAAGGCATTTCAATCTTCATTTCCAGTAAAATATGTTATAAACTGGCGCTGCAAAAATGAGTGGGTTACTTACTGTTTCAACTTCTTTCAGTGTGCCAGACTCCATAAATCTGCAAGATTTGTTAGTGACTGAACACCCAAGTAATCCTAAGAACCCTGATTTTATAGGGGAAGAGTATACTTGAACTCTGAAACCCGAATTCAATGAAGTTTATCCGAACTGCACTTCAAAGAGAATGTTCCAAAAGAGATGGTCACTATCCAGATTTTTGGTCCATGACTCAGTTGGGGCTTTTATGAATAGCCCCCTTTTTTATTTCATTTTTCCTTATTACAGTGAAGAATTAAGTCTCTCTGAAAATGAGCTAGTTATACTACTACAAATAGCAAATGTATTTCCAGAAGACCACTAATCCACCTAGAGAACTCTGTATATGCCTAATATTGTGACATTTATAATGTCAGAGTACTCCATTTGAAGGCGAGCCTGACCATTCCTGCAAACACCGCACAGACTTAGGTCACAATCTGCAGAGCCAGGAACTCTTTTCTCTTATCATGGAACTGCTGAAATACAGCTCATTGTCAACTCAGAGGGTTGGGGGTTTTTTCGTTTTGGAGTGGAATTTCTGGGGTCTTGTTTTGTCCTACAATTAGCTACACTGATTTAACTCACCCATTTAACATACCCATTACTCAACAAAATACTACGCAACATTACCAGTCTTTGGAAAAATCCAGGCAATCAGAAGTTGCAAAGGCGGGTTTTGACTTACCTAAGTCTTAAGCCAATAAAGTGCTAGGAAAGTATTCTTGCATCGTTGCAGTTAATTACTACTTGTTAATTGAACTAAAAGATGGACAACATAAAATAAACTGTCTTAAGGAGATGAACTCATACATCCTTCAACACTGAGACACCCAAGAGAAGGGGAAATTATACAAGACACCAAGAGAATTGGTTAAAAACTTCACACAATATATGATTAAAGGGAAAAGAATTGGCATGTTTTGAAACATAGTGACAATTGATCAAATAGAAACAGATCTGCTTCTATGCCCTTCAGTGTGTCCTGAAGATTGGGATTGCTTCAAAGCCCAGTACTGCACATAATCTAAGGAGTGTTTCTCTGGTATTTACACCTTCTACTCAGTTGACCCCTGCTCCAAAACTTAAAACCCATTCTGTACATTTATACTCTACCTGCAGGATCCTGTCCTGGGCTGCTGGAGTTTTGGGAGTCCTTAGTGCTATGCTGTTGTTGGTCACATTATATTCAGAGAGAAGAGTGCTGGAAGCTGAGTTTGTGATTCCAGATTCCTCAGCAGTCTGCCGTGCAATCTCACTTGCCTGGCCGACTTTTACAACTTCTTCAAGTTCTGTATCAGATATCTGTAAAAGAGAAAATACCAAGGCACAGTAAGATCCAATACGACCACAAGATCCACTCGATAAAACAGAAAGCACTATTTGGTATTGGTCTTAAAAGTTGTTTATTATCAATGAACACCTCACCTGAGGAGCTGGAAGCACCAGTTTACTCCTTTTCTTGGTAAATTCTGACACTCCGCTGGTTTGCAAAATAGCTGAGGGCAAGTCTGACTCTTTTTTCCGTTTCATGTGTTGCTTGTCCTTTTTGCGCTCTCTTCCTTCCCTTTCACTGTTATTATGGAAAACAGAATTATTTCAGAACACACAGAGCAGCTACAGAGCAAAGCAAACAAGACGAGCAAAAAGGCTGTACCCTTATCAAAACCTGGATATGCTGAAATAAAACACTGCAGGAAGAGTGGAGGACCTTGTGGGTGATTAGATGTGATCTGCAGATCTTGCAGCAGAACCTACTACAGGGCAGTGTAATGCTTTTAAGTTATGGAATTAGCCAACAGATTCAGCTTTTAGGCTGCTTCAGCGGCAATCAACACTGGATCAAGAAAAATTTGTCAGGCCAAGAATTCCCCTTAGTAAAAACAAGAGAATGTGAACAGTCCCTTTTTTTCTAGCAGCTGCTAAGGGAAGACGAACATTTTCTTTTATGGGAAGTGGGAACCAATTTCTCTTCTCTTTTAATAAAAATGGCATTTCCTTCAAACAGCAATGGAGGCAGTCAGTGAAATAATATGCGTCAGTTAGAAGCTCCTGCCTGACCCTCTGAACAAAGGGCCATACAGAAAAATCAATTAGAACCCAAGTTAATAAACCAAGCTGTACATGGCATTGGACTGACTTGCTCAGTAATTAAAAGCAGTTTTGGCAGAAGCAGAGGGAAATGCAACTGTACAATTAAATATGTACCCAAGACCGGCATTTAACTTCTCAACTGTGTTTTTGGGCATTTTTTAGGGGAGATGGGGAGAAATTAAGCATTTAAGGACACCAACTTAAGAACAACTCCATCAGAAGTAATACTACAAGTAAAATCTACTTCTATAAGCAATCTTAGTAAGATTATTACTCAAAAAAAGGACACTAAATACAAAAGCAAATGAACTACTAATAGAAAACAAACCTCAAAAAAATTAACATTTCGACTTAAAGAGCAAGAACATGCACGAGAAACTATTCTGACAGATAAAAGGTGAACTAGAGGAAAGAAAAAAGGTTATCATAGACAAAAAGTGAACTAGACCTTTTGCAAAGATAAAAATACAGACAACTGAAAAGGCAGAGGCCACTTGCACTTTTATCTGTTCCACTGAAAATACATTTCCTACCCACATTATATTTCCAGGACTTAACACACATATATATGGGTTGCTTTTTTTTTAAATACACTGTTCCTTCCTTATTATAACACACGCTTACGATCGTAATTCTCCATCCAGGTCTTGCTGACGTAGTCTCCTGAAATCTGCATCCAGGGACTGGTAATTTTCCTCCGAGGTATCATAAAAACCAGGGGCAGGCTTCTTTTCAAATGGAATTTCTGCATTGTAATCCACACCTCTCTTCTTTTTTCTTTTCTTCTGGATCTCAATTCCAGCAGCGCGAAGTTCTCGTCTCTTTTGGAGAGCAGCAAGACGTCTGAAGAAAGAGCAACACCACATGATTTAAAGAGCAGAATAAAGAAAAGCAGTCCCAGGATATGAAACCAAATGTAAGTTTACCGAGCTTCTTCCAGCTGCTTCTCCCTGGCTTTCCTCTTGGCCTTCTTTCCCTGTGTATTCGCCAGACGTGCTCGAGCCTCAGACAGCATTTCAAGCTCATCTACAATAGTACAGATAAACAGAGCTATGAATTCGCACTTAGAAGATGGGAGTAAGGAAAGAAGTGACATTAAGATCAGAAAAACATCTTTAAAGGCTGAGTCAATCAATCATAGGCATTCTGTGTCATCACTCATCTCCAAGTTGTCCCAATGTATTTACTGAATCATTGGCCAGATGAAATGAAGACTTTTAGATAAAAGCCTAATGTTGAAAATAATTCCATCAGTATCAACAGCAAATCAAAATTTTTACATAAAGAGGCAAACTGACCACCTTAATGGAAGTAAAACTTCATTTACATCTTTATCTGAGAGTATTATCTTGAGAACTTGTTAATTGCATTTACTTCCGGAGCTGAGAGCACTGTTTTTGTGAACCTGTGACTGTTCAAAACCACTACCGGTCCATTCACGGAATTTTAACAGTGGGAATTTTTCAGTTTGTAACATTGCTTCGTGCAAGGAAAGAATAAAAGAAGTCCAGCAGTCCTTCTGTGCTTCAGTATGGATCCATCTGAGAGGTGCAAACTGATGGAAAATGATGAAGATACAGCACTAAAAATGCAAACAAGCAGAGCAGCTGTCAAAGCAAAGAACAGCCAGTTATGGTAACAGATGAAAATGACAGATACGGAGGCAAAAAACACACCAAGAAAAGGAAAACTGGAAAAGTATAACTGACTGGCCAGATACAGAAATAAGACAAAATCTGTGAGAAAATTAATGACAAGGGGGTGGTGGAAAAAAGAAGAAAACCAAGGTGGCTGTGTAAACAGAAAATGAAACAGATCAGATTTCTGTCAAAAATGGTAAACACACTCCTAACTCACCTTCATCCATGTCAATGGGATCTGGCCTGGCAGGTTTGGTTTCTGGATTTGGATCAATTTCTCCGGGTTTCAGTTTCCGAGGATCATCAGCAGTTTCTTCCTCATTGTCTCTCTGAGCAGCTTTGTCCCTAAAAACACATTGTAGGTGTCACCACCAGCTTTGTTTTCCCCCAGACTCATAATAACCACCCCTTAAATGTCTCCAAAGACTGATCATAAAGCAGTAACCTTGTACTCTGTACAATACATTAAATTTGTTATACAATTCACAAGCGTGGTATAGCTCCATAATCTTAAACAAGACAAGAGAAAGAAACCAACACAGTATTACATTACAACAATAAAATATTATATAAAATACACTACTGACACAGCTAGTAGTAAAGAAATCTCCTCAGGTTAACTTTAACAACAAAAACAAGAATTCAAGCAGTGTGACAAAATAAAAAATCAAGTTTTCCATATGTTTTTCTACTCAAACAATCACACCAGAATTAAGAAAGCTCACAAGGGAAACGGCACATTCCTTTTCTTCTCTTGGCCTAAAGAAACTCTTTGTAACACGGAAAGATGGTATCTGCACATTCAGCCACTTCAACATGTGTTTTATGTCTCTTTTCTCTCTCACCCACCCACTCCTGCTGATCAGCCAGTCAAAAAATGCCCAAACAGCCTAATAAAAGCATAAATCTTGACAGTCCCTTACCCAGAATGACCAGGAGCAAGAAAAGATACACCTATCTCAATTCAAACTGCTCTCCAGGTTCCAGGAGCTTCTTTCAAGGTAGACACAGTGACTGAAAACAATCCTTAAAGATTTGCTTACGAAAGGACTCAGACAACTTGAAACCACCCTAATTTACCACCACCGGAGAAGGGAATGACACATTGCTACAACAAACTCCAGGGATTTCCCTGGTATTCCTGGCTCGATTTTCCTCTAGGCACGCAGAAACTCACAGCAGAAATTCATAGTGTTCCAAGCACTGTGCAGCAGTTCTCCCAATGATGGGGGCAATGGTTCTCCACTGGGTTGGCATCAGCTTGGCCAGGTGCAACAGTTTCTCCTCCTCCTCCCGAGACCACTCTGTCTTTTTGATGCTTGGGTCCAGCCATTCGTACCTGTAGTAAGGCAAAAATTAAGGATCCAAGTTACCCATTGATTCGTCTTCAAGAATGTTTTTATGACATATGTATTTGAACTTTAAAATGTATTATTTATCCAGCACTTTTCACATAGATACTGCCTCTTCTTCCTTTTCCCACCTCTATTCTGGCAAAGTAAAGAGTCACAGAATTAATCCTGAAAAAGTAAAGTAAAAAATGCAACAATCAAAGATAGAGAAATGGTAGAGTTGTTTGGTCTGGAGGCTTCAACACTTATCTTACTAATCTTCAACTATGCCAATACTGTTACCTCTAAAAGAAGTATTCTATTAAATACGTGCAGTTCAGTACTTGAGAAACTAAGTTTGATTTTCAAATACATTCATACTGCATCAGTATTTGCATCAGTTTAAAGCTTCTATTTTTTGTAAAAATTAAATTTCACAGCGCAATTTCTAAACATTTACTCTCAAGCCAAACTCCCACTACATGAAATTAGAAAATTATATGTAAGAGAGATTAGTATCTTACAATTTTACTTCCTTGGCAATATCCACAGACTAAAAAATGTTTAAATAAAGAGAAAAACTAATGTATATAATTTTAAGTGATCCTGCATTTGCTAACACTGCAGTCACTGGCAAACAGAACATCTGGCTACTTTCATTCAACTACTTTCAAGCAACAAGAATTCAAAATTTCCATGATAAAATCAAATCATCTTAAAACTGTTGTTGCTTTGTGGACATAAATTAGCCTGTGGTAACACTTTTTCCTAAATTTCCACTAATTATGAACCTCATATTCCCAGGCACAGCATCTTTCACTTACCATCTGGCTTTGCACTGCTTTGCTGATTTCCTATGCAATAACGAGGCAATACGAGACCACTGGTTTTTGCCATATTTCATAACAGCTGCTTTCAGAATTTCATCCTTTAAAAAAACATAAATAAATAACCTTATGGATCACAAAAACTTGCAAAACAAAGTCTGACCTCAAGCAAAGGAGAACATGGTGAATTTCATGGGCTAACCCAGAGGAAACAACACAGAACTGCTACCTCTTTTCCATTTTAGTCTCAAGATGAATGAGGATTTGTATTTCCAAGGCCAATGAAATCAAAAAAGATTAAATGAAAAAGACACATGATTATTGTTCCAAACTTCATATATCCAACAGAACTTCCCAAATGACTACTTTCAATGCTCTCTGATGCACTAGTGTTTAAAGGCTCTGTAAGTCTCCCTTGAAAGACAGCAACAAAGAGGTAGGGAAGTGTTTGTCTGGTAACGACATCACAACTGGAAAAAAAAGTAGAATTGACAGATACCTCTGGCTGCCTTGTTTTAAATAATACCGTAAAATTATCTTTTTTTCATGTTTCAATGCAATTAGAATAAAAATACAATGGGTTCAGCTTGGGAGCCAGGTTGTTCACATACAGCAAAGTGTGCACTGAGATTTGATCAAAAGCCAGAAGTCTTATCAATTGTCTGTCAATCCATCAATTTCTCTCTCCCTTCCTCCCAGATAGATGGGCTCATTATTTCTGGTTTATTCAGAAGAAGAGGTATTTTAAATGCATTTAAGCTATTCTTGCAGCCCTGACAACCACAGATGTCCCTCTCCTGTACCCAGTGAGTGTTCAATGAGTCTGACACTATCTCACACAGACACCGCTCAGAGCACAGCAGCTTTAACTGTGGGTTCATGATCAGCTCTGGCTTGAGCTGCTACAGGCAACAATTAATGTAATTGATGTTCTGAAATAAATAATAAAACCTCACTTGTGTGTTTTTTTTAACTTATTTGGTGCTCTGTGGCACATAGGAGCTGTACTGGTGACACTAGCAGGCTTTTTTTGCAAGTAACTGGTCATTTTATGAATGACCTGATACCACCTGATTCCACTTTCTCTGTTTTTAATGCTCCATGTATAATCAAAATGTTAATTAAAAATAATCCAACACTTATTTTATCTCTGGTACACAAAAACTGGTGGACCAGTGACCTATTTGGGCACTGGAACAGGCTCCCCAGGGCAGTGGCCACAGTCCCAAGCCTGCCAGAGTTCAAGCAGCATTTGGACAATGCTCTCAGGCACAGGGTGGGACTCTTGGGGGTGTTCCGTGCAGGACCAGGAGTTGGACTTGATGATCCCTGTAGGCCCCTCCCCACCCAGGATATTCTGTGATTCCACTTAATGCACTGTTCTTTAACAGTCACCAAAATTTATCAATTACGGAAGACCCTAAGAACGAGGTGAAGACAGTGTGGGTTTTCCTGTCCTCTGCTGACCCCAAATCTAGCTGCTTCCTGCACCTCACTGATATATCACAAGTTATAAGAGCACACAGAGCACATTTTATCTTCTGTTACTTTTTCCTCACTGCTTCCTGGAACCATGTACACGTCTGGTGTTCACAGCATGCAGTGACAGAGTTCTGGATTTTACAGTGCCAGGTACATCTTTTCGCTTTAAACATGTATCTAATAAAACTGACAGCCCTGATTTCTCACATTATTTTCTTTTTCATGACCACTTGCGGTTCTGAAAGCTTGTGACAGCAAAATTGGAGGGGATTGCTCTTTTGTGTCTGTGTACAGGACTCTTGGGGCTGCAGGTGAAGAGCCCACACCCACGGACAGGACAAGAGGAAACAGACTGAAATTGCACCACTGGAAGTTTAGATTAGTTATTAGGAAATTTTTTTTCATGGAAAGGGTTGTAAAGCATTGGTACAGGCTGCCCAGGGCAGTAGTCAAGTCACCATTCCTGGAAGTGTTAAAAAAACCAAATGGATATGGCACTTAAGGACATGGCTAAATGGTGAACATTGTGGTGGTGCTGTGTTGATGCCTGGACACTTATTGGTCTTAAGTCTTTTCCACCCCTAAAAATTCTATGACTCTGCCTTTGCCATTTCCACAGTTGGAAAGATCTTCAAGTACAAGAGATTCCTCCTGCCTCACTCCCCTAGAGTGTAAGAAACCCGCCTATGCAGATGTCTTGGGGTGACTCTATCATGTGTATCCCCTATCATGCTCTATGCCCAAAAAGTAATATTGTGCCTTTTCTGTGCCTTTAAACTGAGCTTGAGTCACCCCAAGACAGCAGTACAAGTCACACTCCACACTTCAGCCTGTGAGAGGAAAATCTCCTAGCACAGCACAGCCCATGCTTCCACTCCAGTGGCAGCGGAAACGGTTTCTCCGGGGCAGAAGGACATGACACACACACGGCTGAGCTTCCCAACCTGCAGCCTGAGGGAAAAGCAACACCAACGTGACCTTTGCCCACTGAGGCAGCGGGAAGAAGGAAGGCACAGGCTGCTGGGGAATCACAGAATCAGTTAGGTTGGAAAAGGCCTCTGAGATCACTGAGTTTCACCTATGTCTGATCACCACCATGCCAGTGAGACCATGGCACTCAGTGCCATGTCCAGTCTTTCCTTAAACATGTACAGAGATGGTGACTCCATCCTCCCTGGGCAGCCCATTCCCAAAACTCAGTCACCCTTTTCTGTGAAAAAATTCTACCTAATGTCCAACCTAAACCTCTCCTGGTGCAGTTTGAGGCTACGTCCTCTTGTCCTGTCGCTTGTTGCCTGGGAGCAGAGTCTGACCCCCACCTGGCTGCACTCTGCTGTCAGGGAGTTGTAGAGAGCGAGAAGATCCCCCCTTAGCCTCCTTTTCNAGGATCCCCCCTTGGCCTCCCTTCCGCCAGGCTGAGCCCCCGCAGCTCCATTAGCCGCTCCTCATCAGACTTGTGCTCCAGACCCCTGCCCGGCTGCGCTGCCCTTCCCTGCACTCGTTCCTGCAGACCCCAACCCCTCTGGATGTCCCGGCACAGGGGATCCAGCAGCCCCGAACCTGCACCGGAATCCCCCAAAACCTGAACCCCCCCGCGCAGGCGCACCACGACACCCACCCCCCTCCCGCGCCTGCGCACTAGTGACGCGCCCCCTCCATCCCCCCCCCGCCACACCTCCCCGGGCCCTGAGGGGGGACGAGGGCTCAAACCCCGCCGAGTCCTACCTCGGTGTTCCGCCACACGCCGCCTTTAATCATAATCCGCGGCATCTTGGCGGCAAAGGGCGGGGGGTCGAACCCCTCGAGCGAGAGAGCGGAAAGGGGACGGAAGCGCCGCTCGCCTCAGCGGGGCCGGCCGAGACCGCGCACTGTCGCCCTCAGCGGCGACGGGTGCCGAGGGGGAGGGAAGCGGAGCCGGCTGTTTTCCCAGGAAAGCGAGACCGGCGGCTTTTCCAAGGGAAGTGAGGCCGCCGCTCCTCCAGGAAAGCGGGTCCGGCCGCTCCGCGCATGCGCAGCCCGCGGCGCATCTTGAGGCGACGCTCCGCGCTAGCGCCACCTACCGGCCGGAGGAGCGCACGGCCGAGGAACCCGGCCGGCGCCGAACGGAGGAACTGGGCTTTCATTAAACGCCTTCAAATATCCCCAAGGGACGCAAATAAAGGAGGAAAGGGACAGCGGAAGGAAATCACATCTCCCCAGTGTTACGTTTAGAGGGTATTTTGTTAATTTCAGGAAAAAAATCCATGCGTTTATGTACGGAATAAGTTCTTGGCTGTGAGGGTGCTTGAGGCCCTAGCACAGGTTGCCCAGAGAAGCTGTGGCTGCCCCATCCCTGGAAGTGTCCAAGGCCGGGTTGGGCAGGCCCCGGAGTAGCCTAGGGTAGTGGAAGGTGTCCCTGCTCATAGCAGGGGGTGGGACAAGATAATCTTTAAGGTCCCAATGCAAAACCATTCTATGATTCTACAAGAGAGCAACATTCATACTGCATTTGCATATTCACACTCACGCACACACTAAAGGAGTGTGTACCAGGTACGTAACTGAATTTGGGAAATTTTCACAGGTAAGTACATATGTCAGATGCCTTTGCACCTTCTTAACGGGTGAAGGGTTGAGTCTCAAGGAGTGGGGATATCAGCCCGAGATCCGCCATTGTCGTTCAGCTGTGGTCCCCCACGTGTATCCAACCTGGAAATCGTGTGGCTCGGAGAGGCCCCACTCAGAGGCATGTGCTGGTCTCAGACCACTGCAGTTTGGAGAGCTCAGAGGGTCTAACTACCACTGCTTAGAGAGTCACAACAGACTTGGCTTTGCTCATAGCAATTTTCCACCCTGGCCGCAATTCAGGTCGGTAACTTTCTTTGAAAGTTCAAAAATGTTGTTCCCCCTGGGTGGTTTTTCAGGTGAGAAAAATAAGTTCCCAAAGTTGTTAAAATCCAGGGCTCCTTATCCAGCACTAGTTCCTAGGAGCACACAGTGTTTCTGATAAGCTCCAGATGAGCTCAGCCCAGATCATCAAGGCCAAGGCCTAAGGAGCATTTCTGAGACCACAGTGTGCCCCAAACAGGAGGATGCACCACCACACCACAGAGGTCTGACTCACTACTATTCATTGACATCACCTCCTGTTTAACTTTTATTAACTTATTTAGCAGATGCATAGCAGGTAAAATGACAGCCTTTTGCTCAATTTGTTTGTCTCATTACATTTCCCTGTTTTGTCCAAATTTGCAATATGTTAATGAAGAAAATTATGCAAACTTTCTTGGTTTAAATAGGAAACTTCAAGTTCATGAGTTATGATTCAGGAAAGGTTTTGATTTTTGGTTAAAGTATCCAGAAATAAAAAATATTACACTTTTAGCTATCAGAAAAAATACCAACAATAGCCCATGTCTTACTTGAAACTGAATATGCCTCTACCTTTAAACTTCACTGACTTAGCAGACTGAGAATACCTTTGAAATCCCAAAAGTCCAGTGCAGTGCATAAGGAACAGAGAGCAAGGTCAGGAGTCATTAAACTGATTCTTTTTATTAAAGGCAGTTACCAGGAATAACTATTCTTACAAAATCATCAAGCTCCAACTGAAAATACCTTCTTGTTCTTAACTTACAACTTGAAGAGACTTATATTTACAAACTATTTCAAATATTTACTGCAGTTTATTTCTCCCCCTAAACCAGGCTCCCTTCATCATCATTGTACACCATATTTTTAAACAACTGTTCTCTATCAGGTGTAACCTTACTAGTCTCGTCTGATATAGAGGCTTACAATTCCTTCATCATTTTTGTTTCTTCTTTGTACCTGTTCTTTTTAAAAAAATGATCAGAATTGTACAGTAACGCAGGTAAAAACTCCTCCAAGCTTAAGCAACCATTAATATTTACCAGAAATGCTTTTCTTTCTTCATACAGGATAACATTCTTCTTTCTCACAACTGGATCAGGTGGCTTCAAGATCTGAATCGCTCATCTGTAACCACCATAGCTCAAGCACAGCTATTTATTTGTCTGACTTCACTGAAGCTGCCAAGAACTGGACCACTTGAATATCTTTGGTGATACGGCCTAAATACATGCATCTATCCATGAGTTTCAATCCATTCTTGGAAAATTGTGTTCCAAATGGCAGAATGGCTGCAGGAGTTCCGGAAGACAAGCCCTTGCCCAGGCAGGGCCACCCAGAGCTGGTTATGCAGGATCACATCCAGATGGCTTTTAAATATCCCCAAAGAGGGGCACTTCCCTCCCTCTCTGGGCAGCCCTTCCCAACCTGTCTCCAACATTACCAGAAAGCCTCTACAAGACATTTATCTGTGTTTCTACAGAAAGGCACACATCCAGGAGCAGTAACAAAAGCACTGAGTTCCACATTTACATTCTCTAAATTAAACCACAGCTTTGTTCTGCTCCATGGACTGAGCTGTAGCATTGGGACAGTTTGCACCAGCCCTTTGCTGTTGTCTTTCCCCACACAAGGGCATAACACACTGTTATCAAAACCACTTAACACACTCAAGAGTTCCTAGCACTGTGTGACTGCAAAACAAACAAAGAGTTGTCTAGATTTGAATATAAGGGGAGCAGCATCCATCTGGGTTCACCATACCCTGCACCAACTGCTGCATAGTACAATGGTTCTTACACATGGTATTTTAGACTAACAGTAAAGTTATTAAACAGAATAAATTTAACAGTTTAAGACACTGCTAAGATTTTCAATGTAACTAAATAGCATTCACAATTACTGGCAACTGCTCGTATAAACAGAAGTTATTTGAAAAGTGTATCATCTATTTTAACAAACAACACAGTAACTACCAACCTGAGAAAAGGTAAGGCATTTCATACTAGATTAACATTGGACATTCACATAAAATTGAAGATTTAAAGATTCTCAGTATCATAAAATATATGTTTTGGGACATTACCATTCTGTCAGACTACTCAAAAAATTATCAAAACTACAGACAAGGTAACTAGTTAATAAACATCTTATACATACAGACATATGGAAAACACTTTCATGTCACAATTACCCAGTGATGACATGCATATTTTGTTTCTGTAATTTTGTGAGATACTATTTTTTTCTCTTACAAGTATTGCAAAAGCACCTGGGAGTAAAGGAGGCAACTTTCAGCAGATGGGAGGTAGCATTAAGCCTCCAGATACACTGATAATTTTTATATGAAAAGTTATTACCATAAAATATAACATGCCCTCCCTTCCCTCCCTTTAAACATTCTTTCAATTAGAAAAGAGATTTTTTTCTTATTAAATTTTTACAAGAAAATAAGTGGTGCAGAATAACTGTTTAAACACAGATGAACACTGGCCAAATCCTAACTGACCTCTATTGAAGCGGTCACTCAGGAATGAAAAAAGTGTCTCTAAGATCTTCAGCACAGCCTGTGCTAGAACTGATGTTCTCAGAAACACCTGCAGCAAACCAGTACCCCAAGTTTCACTCTCTAGACCAAAATGCTGGATGAATCCATTACCAGCCATCGTTCTGGGCACAGCAAAGGAACATAAAGCCATGGAGAACTTCAGGACATGCAAACCTCTCCAGAACCAAGCGCCAACTTCCAATTCTCAACCTCACATTCCAAGCTTGTGCTGCCGCTTATGCTTCTCCAGCAGTTTTTTGGTGGGCAGCACCACATTACACTTTGCACACTTGTACTTCTTTTTGTGCGTTTTTATGTGCTTTTGGAAAGCATGTTTATCCACGGTGGAATATTTGCACCTCCTGCAGTGCAGCTTGAGGTGAGTCAGCAAGTGGCGCTTGAGGTGGCTGGAGGTGCGGAAAGCCAGGGAGCACTGCCCGCACTGGAATGGCTTCTCTCCCGTGTGGATCCTCAGGTGGAGCTTCAGGTTCCCGTTGTGGGCCGTGCAATAGCCACACTCCTCACACCTGTACGTCTTGACAGGCACCTCCTTGTGCTCGTAGAGGCAGCCAGGAGAGGAGCTTCCCTCCCCAGTGTGTGAAGCCAGATGCTGTTTCAAGGACAGCCATTTGTTGGTTGAGTAGTCACAGCTCGTGCACTTGAAATGCCCCATGTTCAAATGAGTGAGACTGTGCCTTTTCAGGTGACTGGAAGTACGGAACTTCTTCTGACAAATGGTGCAGCTGTAGGGCTTCTCACCTGTGTGAGTTCTGATGTGGAGTTCCAGGTTGCTTAAAATGCCAGTAGCGTAGTTGCACTCTGCACACTGATAGAATGGTGGCTGACTTCGTGCTCGCATATCATTTGCTGTGCCACTCTGCACACCTCGCTGAACTCCACAGACTTCTGAACCAAGCAAGGAGCTGTTTGAGCCTCTGCAGGAATCAAAATCCCTTTCTGGATAGGTGACTCCATGGATTTCACGATGCAATTCAAGATTCTCTAAACACCTCTCTACAAAGAGGCAACTTCCAAACTCCTGTCCATTTTTCACATGAAGAAGGCTGTGTTTCTGCAAATGGTTTGAAGTTTTAAATGCCTCATTGCACTCTTTACACACAAATGGTCTTTCATCTGTATGTAACTTGAGGTGCAGCCTGAAGTTGTTAGGAACAGCAGTAACATAACTGCAGTGCTGGCACTTGTATGTTTGGAATGTATTTAAAGTGGAAGGACACTTATCCTCTGAGTTTTCCACAAAGTTATGATATGAAGCATCATCTTGCACTTGTGAATGAGAGGCCTCTGATTTGAAGAAAGGTTCCTCTTTGTAAATGCCAGCATCCATTTGGTAAGAAGTCCGAGGAACTTCTGATCTATTCCCAGTAACAGCCAGGCTGTTGTTTCCACCGCTGTTTTCAAGGAATTTTTTTCCAGGGCATATTTTCTTATTGTCCCACACATCACCTGCTTGCCCAAACTCTACTTCTGAAGCCAGGATTCCCCCACCCAGACAATCATTTTCTCTACCAAAAAGAGAGTGAGAAAAATGGTCCTGAGAATTACCATCAGCTTTGCATATTTTGCTTTTACAGTACTTATTGCCCTGACTCGTATAACCATTAGCCTTTAACTGTTCATGAAATTTCTTGTGAAAGCTGAGATGTCCCTTATTGTAGAACACCAGGTTACATTCATCACATATGTAATTCTTTAGAGGTCCTTCAGTTCTCTTTCTCCCACTCAGGCAGTTGGGCTGCTGTGCTTGGCATGTTTCTGTCCCTGCATGTATCCTCCTGTGTCTCTCCAACCCTGAGGTGCTGGTGAATGCTGCCTGGCAGAGGTCACAGGAATATGGCTTATCCCCTGTGTGGACGTGGCTGTGTCTCACCATGCTTGCAAAATACAATGAAAAAAAGGTGCAGAACCTGCACTGGTAGAGCTTATAGCCAGCATGCCAGTACATGTGATTTAACAGGTAGGTTAAGCTGCTGCAGGAGTAATCACACTGAGGGCACTGGTAAGGTGGTCTCTCCTTGTGTCCCTTCATGTGATGAATAAAACTCCTAGGATTTGATGAAGCAAAGAAACAAATTCTGCAGGAAAAGCTAACTGGCACATCCAGATGTGTAAAATCCCTTTCAATTTTAATGAAAAATTTCTTGTATTTACTTTCTTTTTTCTTGGTCTCAGATTCTCCTTCTTCAGATCCTTTCTGCCTCCCTTTTCTTGCATTTATTCTATTTTTTCTTGCCTTTTGCAACCTAGCAATCTTCTTGTGAAATTTAAGGTGATTCTTAAGATTGAAAGAAAAGAAAAAAGTTCTTTTACAAAAGCAGCATTTATGTGTTTTCTTATCTTTATGAGCTGAATAAATATGTTTCTTCAGGTGCGCACTGCATTTATACACAGAACTACAAAACCTGCACTTGAAACTCCATCTTTCATTCTCCTTTGTAGAAGACGACATTTTAGGAAGAGGTGTGATGGTCACACTATCATTCAGCCATGTTAAACCTTCTTGCTGGCTCTGGAACTCTTTTGGGCTTGCTTGAGAAGAAACAACTTTTTGTTGCTGGTATCTTTTCTTACGGAATGGTGTTAACATCTTGTAAATATGCTCTCCAGTAGCATTTGATTCAGCAGAAGCGAAAGCATTCGTCTCAGGTTTCCCTACATCTTCCAGAAGTTCTTTAAAAGTAGGAGAATATGCATTAAGAAATGGATCAGAACAATTATAGGTAAATTTCTCTTCTTCTTTCAAGCCATGTTCCAAAAGAGAACTCAGAGTTTCATCTTCAAATTTGCTTACTTTCCTGTTATCAATTTCATTATCTCCATTATTTGAGGAATCGGGATCTACAAAGAGAAATAAAAAGACGTATTTCATACAATCACAAATATTAATGATTCATTCATAGTAATAATCCCAGATTGCCTAATGACTTGCTTGCTTTTCATTACTTCTGCTTCCTTATTATTTCCCTCTCTCCCCCTTTTTTTCCCTAATGCCTCTCTTCATGCTACCCTCTGCCCCCAACATTTAAATGCTGTTCCTAGTTAGAAGCCTCCTTCCTTCCCACTGTCTACATTCACTCAAGCCTCTGAATTTCACAGAACAACACTGCATCTAGTTTTTAACAAAACAGCTTTATGCCAGAATTCCTATCAAAGTACTGGCACCAAACTTTGCTAATGCTCCATTCTCACAAACATAATGCTTTTTCTGCATCATTTTGAGAATATCTCCCTGCTGAAAGGCCACCCTTTCGCTCATTGCTGGAGAATGAAAAAGTACCAATTTCTTGTAGTTTCACTACCTTTCACAGGAGTCTGTGAAAGAACTGAGCATACTTCAGGCAGTATTTTCATTCTGCTGCATTTATTAATCTAACTTGAAATGTTTACTCTAAAAGAAATTGGTTTCATAGCATTTCTTTACAATTTCTTATTTCAAAAACTCGAGATTTACCGTATTTCTTAAATGCTTGCACTAATGTTATTAATATATTACCTTCCATTTTAACAATTATCTCAAATTCCTTGTGGATTTCTGGTTGTTTCTGTGGAGCGCCGTCAAAAGGAACACTTGCAACACTGACAGGTTCTTCTTCATGTTTGGGTACCACTACCAACATCCACGATCTGCTCGTCTTGACAGTGTCAGCTCTGTCACTATCAGCAGAGGACAGGAGAGGAGGAGTCTTCTGAAAGCCATCATTACCACCACAATCTTCTCCATCACTGTATTTCATTATCTCTGGAAGCTCTGTTTTGCAAGATGATGTAGGTAACATGCAATTTTGACCATATTTATCTGTGCCTGTATCACATCCATCAACTGAAGATAATTTTGATGTGTTACACACACTCTCAGCAAAGCATTTATCCTCAGAGTATTTAATACAATCATCTTCATGTGAAACAGTCCTGTTTGCATCCCAATTGCCGACACTGCTACTGTCGTTTGAATGTTCCACTTCATTTTTTAGGCAAAGGCTGTTGCTTAATTTAAACTCCTGCTCCACCTCGGGAATGGACACTTCCTGGTCCTTATCATCGTCCTGAAGAAAATCTTCATCACTCAGTACAAAGATAGTGATTGGCAACACCGTCTCAAACACCTCCGGCTCTGCGAGCAGAAAGAGACACAAGTTATCGCAATTCCCAAAAAAAACCCTAAGGCACCGCATCCACCATAATCCACACACACCCCCAGTGCGCATGCGCATCTCGCGGCGGGCCTCACAGATTGGCGCTCTCCCCGCGGTCACTCGGGCACCGCCGCTCCCACGGGAGCCGCGCTGGGTCCCCGCCGAGGACCGCAGGCACTTACCGCTGTCTGCCGCCGGCTGCGGGATTCCTTCCCCGGCTGGCTGCGGCACTCCCGGCCCCGTCGGCATCTCCCGGCCCGTCCGTCCCCGCGCGGGACTCGAAGCACCGGCCCTGCGCGCCTGCGCAGCGGGGCGGGGGGCGGTGCCCCTGGCGCCTCCTGATGTGGGGCAGAGGCGGGGGGCGCGGCCTGAGGAGTGTGTGGGGCGGGCTCCGCGCTCTGAGGCTTTCAGATGTGGGTTAAAACTCAGTTTTAAACCTGCTTTTAAGTGGTTTAGAAACTCTGTTTAATCACCCAGCTGGGCTAGGGTGTCCCCAGTCCTGGGCGGAATCGTTCGAATGATCTGCGAAATCTATTCCCTGTTCAAGCAATTTTGATTGGTTGTTAATTCTTTTCCTGTAAAATTAGATCTCAGCTAATACCGATCAGACTCTTAAGATGGGAATTGTGCCAGCAATAAAGCCCTCTCTCGCTGGAGACAGAATCACAGAATAATCGCAGGCAGAAGTCACAAAATTTATGGAAACACAAAACAACACCATTGGTTTCATCCTTCTCTCCTCCTTGGCTGTTCAGACTGAAAGTGGAAAATATATGAACCTGCACGCATACACATTTACATGTGTAGAAATGTAGGTCTCTATATACATATATAAATTTGTATACATCGTGGTGCCCCTCCCCATGGCAGGGTGGTTGGAATGAGGTAGTCTTTAAGGTCCCTTTCAACAAAAACCATTCTGTGATTCTGTGAGTTGGGGCTGGAAGGGACCTTTGGAGACCATCCAGCCCAATCCCCCTGCCGAGGCAGAATCACCTGGAGCAGGTGACACAGGAATGCATCCAGGTGGGTTTGGAATGGCTCCAGAAAGGGACAATCCACAAAATCCCTGGGCAGCCTGCTCCAGTGCTCTGCCACCCTCAATGTAAAGAAGTTCTTCCTTATGTCGAGGTGGTACTTGTTTTGTTTCATTTTATGGCCACTGCTCCTCGTCCTGTCGCTGGACACCACTGTAAAGAGCCTGGCACCATCCTCCTGGTACCCGTCTGAGGGATTCTTACATAGATTGTTGATATCGCCTCTCAGTCTTCTCTTTTCCAGACTAATCAGGCCCAGCTCCTGCAGTCTCTCCTCATAAGAGAGATGCTCCAGATGCCTCATCATCTTTGTGGCCTCCACTGGACCTTCTCTAGTAGCTCCTTGTCCTGCTGCCCAGGGATCCCCCCAGCTCCCAGCACCCTGTTCCTGACAGTACTTTGTCCCCTCCCGCAGCTGTGATCCCACATCCTGCACTGCTAGAGAATTCCCGGTTCTCATTTTCCAGGCTCAGCACTCTGTGGTGGTGCCTTTGGCAGAGGATGGAACATTTAGCCACTCCAATGAGAGGAATTTTCCCTATTCCCTGTCTTTTCCCCCAATAAAAAGCATGTGAGGAACCAATTATCTGCCTTAATTTCAGAGCCTTACACTTGTTGTACATGGAGCTGCACCCATTTGTAGAAATATTTGTTCAGTCTGTGAAATTTAGATGGCATCTTCTTATTTTCAAATAGACCTGATGAAACCTCGAAGCCGGAACATTTCCAAAATCCTCCTAACTGAGAGTATTAAATTAGGCAAAGATGAGAGGAACATTGGCTTCTGTGTTTCAGCTCTGAGGGAGTTTGGGAATCTCTACAGAGTGAGAAGACCTGTTGATACTCCAAGGTGAGTGAAACAGATGCTGGGGTGAGCAGGATGTCTTGCCTAGACTTTTTGCTGCCTGAGCAAGCCACAGCATATGAAAAAATAAAAGTCATTAAAAAGTTTCCTCCTGGTAGAACCATCTGAGTCTCCCCCACAAGATGGCTCTGCAGCCACAGGCTCTGCAAGGGAAGAACCTGCAAATACAGGTTATTTCTTTGTTTTAAAGCATTAACTTTAAAACCACCTTCTTTGAAAAATATCTCCCTCACTAGAAAATCTGCAAAATTCTATGAAAACTTTACAAAGATGTTAGTGCCAAGCCTTTTGCCTTGAAAGTGGCTCTTTCCAGTTTTTCTTAAAGGAACAAACTCTAATTCTCAGCCTAGTACTTCATGGTGCCATCATCCAGGGAATAAAGTGACCATGACATGGCTGAGGAATAAATCTGGTGAGTCTGGGGAAGGCTGCATCTGTCCTTACAAGTCCATTGCAAAAATTACCTCCTGCAAATTCAGCTGGCAATGGAGTCATCAGAACCTGCTTGCAACAGTGCTTGTGCCCACACTCCAGTATGAAAGAAGAGTTGTGGAAAGCTTCTTGTAAGGAATAGGACAGGGTTGGGGGTGGGGGGGAATGGCTTTAAGCTGAAAGGGGGTGGATTTAGAATAGGTATTAGGAAGAAATTCTTCCCTGTGAGGGTGGTGGGGCCCTGGCACAGGTTGCCCAGAGAAGCTGTGGCTGCCCCATCCCTGGAAATGTTCCAGGCCAGGCTGGACGGGGCTTGGAACAAACTGGGATAGAGGAAGGTGTCCCTGCCCATGGCAGGGGGTTGGAACAAGATGATCCTTAAAGTTTCTTTCAACCCAAACCATTCTGTGACTCTGTGAAATATTGGATACTATGAGAAATTGAAGCAACCCCAGTAAATTGTGATTAATTGAAGCGTGGATTTTTGACATCTTTGTGGCCAGAATGGTGGCACAGACTTACCGCAACAAACATAAGATATTGACCTAACAGGTGTAATTTGAGACTGTAGTCACCTTAGGCTGCTTCTAAAGCAGGTGGATTTTATTCTCATGCATTTAATGCTGTAGGTTGGAAGGGCCTGTGACAGTAATTTCATAAGGTCTTACATCAGTATCTTTCACTTTGCCTGCTAGGGCATGTAACAAAAATTTCAGCTGGAAATCTCTTCGTTGAGCAAAAAGCCTGAAAGTCAAGGGATAATGTCACTTTTAGACCTGGGAGAGTCAGAGGATTATTCCTGGGAAAATAATGTAAGTGCAGTTATGGTCTGGCAATAAGAGCAGAAGTGGTAGGTGAATACAAATCCAGTTGGAAGAGCATTGAAAAGAGGCTGGATAAGTTGTAAACGAAGTTATTAATCAATATCTGATGTAAAGAGGGAAGTATCTCCAGAAGGGTTGCTCAGCCCAATTTCAGCTGTATTAGGACTGTGAACTACAGGGACTGGGAGCTTTTTAACAGCCCAGATATTACAGTAACAAACCAAGGCTTAGTAACTAAATGGTTTCTTTTACTGTAAAACCTGCTGGGTTGTTTTTCTCTTTCTCACACTGCCATTGACTCTCTCTTTTTTTTTTTTTTTTGTCCCTTTTTGAAAACAGCTTCACTGAAGTCTGGTCCAGAGGGAAGAGAAGAAAACACGTCAGTGAGGACAAAGAGCTGAGCAGCACTTAGGGACAGAGCCTTCTCACGCCAAACGCCCACGGAGAGATGCAGCTGAGGATTGAGAGTCACACAAAATCCCAGCACACTCTGCTTTCCGATACCTCTTGCCCCAAGCAGATCTCCTTATCACTCAGTTCACCTTGAACCTGTGGAAACTGGAAGACTAGAAAAAAAAATCAGTCTTATGGTTAGGGCACAGGAGCCAGGAAGTTTGATTTCCATTCCTGTTTTTTCTGCAGGTTTGTGAAAATCCCAATTGTTTGCAGTGTGTTTCAAGCTCTTTACATTGCTTTAAGAGAACAGAGCAGTGCTCTTACATGTTTTCAGCTCTCAGCATTGGAAGTAGAGTTTGATTTATTGCCGTACAGAGCATTTCCCTAAGCTGGGAGACAAATATATCCAAGCTAGAACTTGGGAAAACCTGGAAATATAGAGCCTTTTTTTCTGGAAAACTCAGCATGGTCCATTCTACTGATTTTGCTTTTTTTCTCTTCATAGAATCACAGAATAGTTTAAGATGGGAGGACCTTTTAAAGGTCACTGAATCCAACCCTGCTGCCATGGACGGGGACACTTTCCACTAGACCAGGTTGCTCTAAGCCCTGTCCAACCTGGCCTTGAACACTTCCAGGGATGGGCAGTTCTCTTGTGCCTTTCTGATGTGAAAGACAAAGATTTTTTGCCAGCAAGGACAGAGAACTTCTGAATCAAAAATGATTGATTTTTTATAAAGCCACACTGATCTGAACAAAGCCCAAAACTGAATTATGGAGTTTGCTGCAGTTTGAGAGAGAAACAAATGTGGCAAAGGAAATTTCAGCTTGAAAGTTCCAGCATAGCAAGATCTCATTGTGGAAAGTGTGAGGAAATCTTAATAGAGGGTGTTGGTGCCTCTGCCTTCTATAATAATTTGAAAACTGAACATTAAAATACTGACAGTAGCAGAGGGTAATGAGCCATTGCTTGTCAAAAATAATATTGTAGGAAGAGGTCAGCTCTTTGGAAAAGCAAGTGCCTGTGGATTGACAAGGTTAATCATAAAAATAAGTGTATTGCTGCCGAATTGCCAGTTTCTGGGTAACCCACAGGTGAAGGGAAGTGGATTTGCTTAGTGGCAGGAATTTAATGATTCACCATCTGGGTGCAGTTTTCTTCAGTGAAGCGTGTAAGACCTTTATTTAGACAATGCAGTCTACCTGCTCCATTTGACCAACTAATCTCTCTCTAGACTCCATTGATAGTATTGGCTACAAACTTAATTCAGTTGTCTGAATATGGATAACAATAAAGAGTTCCCTTATTAGTTTTGCTGTATCCCTAATGGACGTAAAATAACGTAAAATAACACATCCACACAACAACTATCTTTTATTACAAGATAAAATAGCATAATTAGTTTGTGGAAAAGCTGCTTCCTAGGCACAAGGTTTGGAGACCAACCTGAAAACATGATAAACTTTTTTTTTAATAGAGCAAGGCAAAGGTGCCTCACTCAAAACAGAGAATATTCTATTTGCTTTTAACTGGATATTATTTGATTGTTTAGCTGTTTTTTCACATGGTTTTTTGCATTAAATTCTTCCCTGTGAGGTGGTGAGGCCCTGGCACAGGTTGCCCAGAGAAGCTGTGGCTGCCCCAGCCCTGGAAGTGTCCAAGGCCAGGTTGGATGGGGCTTGGAGCAACCTGGGATAGAGGAAGGTGTCCCTGCCCATGGCAGGGGCTGAAACGAGATAATCTTTAAGGTCTCTTTCAACCCAAACCATTTATTACTCTATGATTTTATGTGGCAGGGCTTTCTGCTGGTTGGAGGCCTTTTGGTGTGATCTGGTCATGCCCTACTGTGAATTCCTGTTACCCTCCCAAACTGGGTGATTAGGAACACCTTGCACTAGCCGGATTACTCTGGCTTGGATCCAGGCAAACTACAGCTCTCCTACACAATTCCAGGTGCAGTTTAGGAGTTAGCATGGGCCAGGGCTAGTTTCCCAGAACAGAAATAAACAGAAGGAATGAGCAGAGAAGATTAATGTCCATACAAAATCAGATGAGAAACTCTGGCACCCATGATGCCATCTAGAAAGATGTTTGCTATAACATGTAAGTAACTTTTTGGTTGTGGGTTTCAAAAGATTTCTTTAGAAATGCCCCCCAAACCTGAACTCTATGCTGATCAGATGTAGTTTATGGAATTAGAGTCAGCCTGCTTACTTGTCTGCAGCTGTGAGGAGTGTTTCAACTACAAGCAAAATAGATGAATGGTTTTTCAGCTGATTTTCAACTTTGTTTTGTATTCTGCAGCTGCTTCTAAATCAGAGCAAAAATCAACAATATTATTCATGCTGACAAGACTGAAAATGATGAAAAATTATGGAAAAGGAGAAGCCAAAGCTTTTTGTGTTTGCATCCTTTTCCTCAGCTAAACGTGTCAGGTCCCTCCTAGCCTATTTTTGTATTTTCCTTCCAGCTTAGATTATTCCATCTTAAAATATTTTAGGTACTTTTTGCACTTTTAACAAGTGCAAAACACTTGGTTTTTTCTGTAATTTGCCTTCTATAAGTGGTAGTTACACAGCATGTTGAAAGTGACTGAGACATTCACCAAGTCGTATGGATTTCTCATTAGAGTAGGATCATTACTAGGAAGACTGAGCAATCTAAAACATTATATTTATATTTTCACTGTGAGGATGGTGAGGCCCTGGCACAGGTTGCCCAGAAAAGCTGTGGCTGCACCATCCGTGGAAATGTTCAAGGCCAGGTTGGATGGGTCTTGGAGCAACCTGGTCTAGTGGAGTGTGTTCCTACTTTCAGGAATCTCATTCCTTATCTGTACTAATTCCTCATCTGTATTTCCTTATAGAATATTTAAAAACAGAAATCCCGTTCTTGCTCCAAACAGATCTGCATTCCCTGATAGATGATATGAATCCATACATATCAGATATGTCTGTTAAATTCGCAAAGTGCTCTGAGATTTCAAAATACAGCTATTATGGAAATAGCCATTGTTATTCTTGTTTTTAATAGCTGCTGACAGTCAGGAATATTTTGAGGTAAGTGCCAAGTTAGAAGCTGTGATTCTGAATAGAGTTTTTCAAATACTTCAGGGCTCTATTATGTTGAGGTAATTTGTCCGGACTGTCATCCCAGAAACATCTGGTGGAAGGGGATCAGACTGGCACAACAAAGACTGGCAGTGGTACTCACATGTCCCTTTGTGGAGCCAGTTTATGGGTTTGGTTGTGCTAAAGATGTTGAACACTTTGCAGGGCTTTGCTGAATTTTCTTGAGCTGTCTGAAACTCAGCATTTCCATTTAATGGCAAATGTCGAAGTTTCACAGTATGTTTTCATTCTCAGTATGAACAAACCCACAAGTATAAAACCTTTCCTGCCCATTTAGAAAAGCATTGCTTTAAACAAAGAATAAATATATAGGAAGAAACTTAACTTCAAAATTAAATTACTAGTTCAAAGCTTATTTTGTTTGGTTTTTAATCTTAGTATGAGGTGCTGCGGTGCGTCCGAAGAAGGACAACAGAGCTGGGGAAGGGTCTGGAGCACAAGTCTGATGAGGAGCAGCTGCGGGAGCTGGGGGGGCTCAACCTGGAGAAAAGGAGGCTCAGGGGGGACCTTCTGGCTCTCCACAACTCCCTGACAGGAGGGTGCAGCCGGGTGGGGGTCGGGCTCTTCTCCCAAGGAATGAGTGATTGGACAAGAGGAAACAGCCTCAAGTTGCACCCGGGGAGGTTTATATTGGATAGTAGAAAAAAATTCTTTATTAAATGGGTTATCAGTTATTGGAACAGGCCGTCCAGGACAGTGGTAGAGTCACCATCCCTGGAGGAATTTAAAAAACGTACAGATGTGGCACTTGGGGACATGGTTTAGTGACGGGCTTGGCAGTGCTGGGTTAATGATTGCACTCAATGGTCTTAGAGGTTTTTTCCACCCTAAATGATTCTGTGATTCAGTGGTTTTCTCCTGACACAACAGTTGTAATAGTTCAGGACACAACACATCTCATCACACTGTATCCTGTCAGGATAAGAACCAGGTAAGGATGCTATTGCTGGGCAACCACGTGGGCAGTTTCTAGTGGATGAGATTCATCAGCAATTACCTAATTTTAGGTGGGTTTTTTTGTGTTGTGACTGCATTGGAGCTGGTAGCCAAATTCTTGATTTGGAAAAGGGTTTTCTACAGCCAACAGAATGTAATCCAAGTCACTCTTAAATCAGATACTTACATTTAGACAAGTGATTTCCTGTCTCTATTGCCTGTATTGAGTCATTCTCCACTGAGCATAATGGGAGTCTAAACTCTGTTGTAGACATGTCCATTTAGGTTTGAATTTGGTGCTGAATTTCCCCCTATTCTGTTCACCACTGGGATGAGAGCTTTCTGAGAACTAATTATTGGCAGTAACTTGAAGCCTCTTGTCCATTTAATGTTATTATCTTTATAATATGCTTGAGACCATTTTGGGTCTGTGATCCAGAACATGTAACCAGAGCAGGGTACATCAAAGCCTGTCTTATCACTGGAATATTTTTAAATTGTTAATATAAAATCCTACTGAGGCAAAGCTCTGTAGTTCATGCAAGACAACTCAAAACCAACTGGGTTTATCTGAACCTGTCTCCATTAGGATCCTGTGTTGACTTTGCTGTTTGATTTAGCAATCAGCTATAAAAGACAACAGTTTGGAAGCCAGCCTAATGAAGATACTTAGAGTGATATTCTTCCGACCACATGTTTGAATCTGAGAAAATTACTTCAGGCTTTATTGTTGGTGGGAAGAGTGTGAGTCATCTGACCTATTTTAGATGTCCATTCTGGAGTGGTGAGTTGTAGATGAAATGCTGATTTCTCCTCTTTGAGTACCAGAGGAGCAGAGGGGGATTGGTTTTGATGCTGAACTGATGGGATTGGATAAACTCATCCCGTCCCCGCTTCAGGGTACAATGTTTGGCCTTATCAGCAATAGCTTTATCACCCAGCAAATGCCATGGCTGATACGGGATCTCTCCCAGGACTAGTCTGCATGGAGATGAGACCAGCCACTGGAACTGGAGCTCCATTTCCTTTTGAGAGTGATTCACAGCCCACTGAGGTCAACTGGAATCTTTCCACTGGCTTCAGTGGGCTTTGCAAACCCCAGGGTTTCAGCATACATTAATTTAGCAGCTGGGGGCCACAATTTAAGATAACAGCATTCTTCTAGTCTTTATTATCAATGTTTTGCCAAAGGTCAGCACTCTCACAGCAGAGCTGGCAGGACAAAGTGAGTCACAGACTAATACAGGGGCTCACTCAGTCAATAAGGCTGTGCACGTGCTGTCCTGTCCTAACAGGATAGTGCTTCCCTTAGTGCCTGAGTCTCCTCTGCTTTGGTTGATCTAGTCCAGTCTTCATTATCTCAGTAACCCATACTTAATCCCTTTGTCCGTCTCCTCCAAGGCTGCCAGTGGTCTGTGGTTTACAAAGAACAGTCTCCCCATCCAATCCCCACTCCCTGACGTGTGATCTCTGTCCTTTCAGCCTTTGACCACCTTGAAGCTGCATCTCAGTAGCAAGTCTGGTGGATTAAACAAATCACCTCAGATAAAGAGGGGACTGAAAGAACCTTTGATAAGAATTCAGGGCAGACAAAAAATTTGGGGTAAAAACTGGATGTTCTTCCTTTCTGCCAGGCAGGCAGAGATGTTGCTTATTTGAAGGAAAACTATTAAGAGAAAATTCAGTATTGAATTGTATAACTGAAGCTTGAAACTTCAGTAATTAACAATTAAATAACTTGAAAGGATAATACAGCTTTTGGGGCAAGTGAACACTTTGGAGAGAAAATGGAAGGGTTTAAGGATTTGTCTTATTTTTGTGGCATTGTGGGTGCTTTTGCAATACTTATACTTTTACTCACCCCAATGCCCCAAACATCCTTTTCAGTATCTGGGAAAGATTATTCTTTTAGAGCCCACAGAATGCCTCAGAGAACACGCTACTGCCTTACTAGAAGACCCTTACAGGTACCAACAATTTTCTGCATCAAAAAGGGGGCAAACGCATGTTCCCTGTTGTCCAGGTCAGTGTGGTGTGACTTTCACAGTCACATCAGGATTATTCAAATACTTATAACATCATTGTCCTGCTCATGTTTCTACAGGAAGGAACTGGTAATTAAAAACCTTTGGGAACATCGTATTAAAATTGGACAGCTAAAATACTTTGTTTTGTTTTAATAGCAAGCAGGCTTCATCACTACTGCATTCTCTGAGGAATTTCAGTTTTGGTAGTAATGGAAACAAGTGGAATATAACAAAGTTGAAAGCCTTAACTCAAGATTTGAGACCATATGTTCCAGTTCATCCTTTCTTACAGGTTTCTTGTATTGCGTAGAATGTCTGTCAGGACAGACATGTCTGTCAGATCAAGCAACTTTAGCCACCTCAAACTGGCTGGTTTCTTTAAGACACCTCTCTGGGCTCTCTGTAATCACAGAATGGTTTGGGTTGGATGGAAACTTAAAAATCATCTTATGCCACTCCCTACCATGGGCAGGGACACCTTCCACTATCCCGGGTTGCTCTGAGCCCCATCCAGCCTGGCCTTGAACACTTCCTGGGCTTGGGCAGCCACAGCTTCTCTGGGCAACCTGTGCCAGGGCCTCACCACCCTCACAGTTAGTCATAATTATGATGGTATTATTGTTGTTGTTATTATTATTACTATTGTTTTGTTTTGTTGTTGTTATTATTATCATCATTATCATTATTATTGCTGTTATTGCTATTATTTCTATTATTGCCATTATTGAGTTTAATGTCAATAGGCACTTCCAAATAACAGCTGATCTCATCCAGAGAAGGTGCGTATTTCTCCACCAAGAGTGCCTTTCACTTCAATGATCTTTCACTACTGACTCCAGAAGTCTGGATGACCAGTTTCAACCAGATCTGAAACTTTTAAATGGTTTTATTTAGCTGAAATACATTCTGTGGGGAAGTTAGGGCTATAAAATCTATTTAAATACATGTGACAGATTTTAATATATCCAGTTACAAGCCAATAAATGTTTGCTTCAAATGTCTGGGTTATAAAAACCATTTCAACACATGTGACAGGAAAATATTTTAATATATTCAGTTACAGGCAAAAATAGATTGATATTGCCCTGTCAACTCCACGCATTTAAAATGGTCACCAGTCAGTATCACAGCAATGATGAGTGAAAACAGGGTCATAATTATGGTTCTTTATTTACCTCTTGGTTTTTGTGCCTGTTGTATTTGTGCTGTCAGAGTTTTTCTAGATAACCATAATGGGTAGAGATGGCCTAGAATTTCCCCTTCTGAATGAATACAGAGATTCTCTCCTGATGAGGACATGGAGTCTACAAACAAACAAACAAACAATGTTTGCAATGCAGACTGAATAAAAAATACATCTCCACTTCCAGATAAGCCCAAGTGAGCCGTGGGGACCTTTGTCCCCATGTCCTGATCTGAGTTCAACAAGCCCCAGCACCAAACCTATGTGAACCTCATGAAATTCAATGAGGCCAAGTGCAAGATGCTGCACCTGGGTCAGGGCAACCCCTGGTATCAGGAGAATGGACTGAGGGCAGCCCTGCCGAGGAGGACTGGGGGTGCTGGTGAATGAACAGCTGGGGATGACTTGGCAATGACTGGTCATTTCTTGCACTTGCAGCCCAAAAAGCCCACCGTGTCCTTGGCTGCATCAAAACCAGCCTGGGCAGTGTGTCAAGGGAGGTGATTCTCTCTCTCTGCTTTGCTGTTGTGATATCCCACCTGGAGTGCTGCATCCAGCTCTGGGAACACCAACACAAGAAAGACATGGACATGTTGGAGCAGGTCCATAGGAGGCCACAAAGATGCTCCAAGGGCTGGAGGCCCTCTGCTCTGGATCCAGGCTGGGAGAGCTGGGGATGTTCACCTGGAGAAGAGAGGGCTCTGGAAGACCTTAGAGCCCCATCCCATGCCTAAAGGGGGCTTCCAAAAAAGCCAAAAAGGAATATTTTACAAGGGTATGTAGTGACAGGACAGGGGACAATGGCTTCAAACTGACAGGGGGTATATTTAGGTTAAATATGAGGAAGAAATTCTTCCCTGTGAGGGTGGTGAGGCCCTAGCACAGGCTGCCTGGAAAAGCTGTGACTGCCCCAGCCCTGGAAATGTTCAAGGCCAGGTTGGACGGGGCTTGGAACAACCTGGGATAGTGGAAGGTGTCCCTGCCCATGGCAGGGGCTGAAATGAGACGAGCTTCAAGGTCCCATCCAACCCAAACCATTCTGTTTCTGTAAGTGTGTGACAGTGATTTAAAGGTATGAAGAAGAAAGCTTTTATTTGCATCCATAATTCAGTTCTGGGGCGTTAAGGCACAGAAAGATTTAATCACTGGCCAAAAAGCAGTGACAGGAAGAGTGTGGCAAGGCAAAGATCCGAACCCAGCATGCCCCAGGGCCCTCACCACAAGACTTTTTCTCTGAGGGTAGGTTCATCTCTGTTTTTTCAGTGTAATTGAGTGCAGGAAATATTCACAGTTGCTGTTGCTGGTTTTGAGCACGGTCTGTTAGAGAATAATCTGAACCAGCCTCTTAGAAACAAGAAAATACTTTTCTGATGTACAGCAGGTAACCTGAGCAGCAGAGGAACTGATGTCATCCCTACCCGAGAGGCAGGAGGCTGCAGTGATGCTTTTCTGAGGCCCTTCCTTGTCTTACAAGTTTTTCACTGTAGAGTGGCCATGGAAGGCAAGTAGAGGGATAACTCAGTATGGGCAAAACAAACTGAGCACTGTGTAAATGTGGAGGAAAGAGCTGGAAGTTTCTCTGTGCAAATACAGGGAATATCCACTAAATATTTAACTTACTCTCACTTTTGTTTCCTGTCAAGTATTAAGAGCAGTGAGCAGAGGACCTGGCTGCAAGTCAATAACACTTGTGGGATTAATTTTTTGCAAATTGAGTCTCTTATATCCCTGCAAAGGGCATTTCACACCACTGCAAAGGAGTGAAGTGCAAAAAAGTGAAACCTAAAGCTCTTTCCCAGCTGTGGAAAATGCTCTCTGAAAGCAACATGTTGCTGCAGCTCAGTTAACCTTGAAAACTCAAGTAATTAAAATGGTGGTGACTAACAAATAATAATTTCGAGAAAGTAGTTTTTCTTCTTTCCCTCACAATCCTACTCTGTGCCATATTTACAGCCATCTTGAACTGGCAGGTTTATATAAGGGGGAATTAACCACTACTTGGCTTAAAGGGTCAAAAGACCTCAGACAGGAAGTCAAGACAGAATAGCTGTGACTTCTTTCACTCATATTGTTATAATCCGAAGGCTGGAAAAGAGACCTGAACATGATTTGATGAAGAAAAGTGACAGAGGGTCTTGACATGAGGCTTCTAGTGCTCTCCCTGCTGCCAGGGGCTCTTAAACTCCAAGCAATGTCTTTCAGTGGGTGTTAAAATCCAGGGCAGTTGCCGTAGCAGTGGGTTGCTCTGATGGTTGTCGGTCAGGCAGCTCTGCTCAATGCTGTCCTTAACAGGGTCATTGTCAAAGTGCTGGTGGTGCCACCACAGTTCATTGCAGAGCAGAAGTTTTGTCTTCCCCATTCTACCTAATAAGAGATTTGTTATCATCAAGCCCCTGTTGTCCCTTTGTTTCCCAATCTTTCTTCTTTCTCCATTAAACCTTGTGTTCCAGACTGTACGAGGAAACCTGTTCTTTTCCATCCAAGAGAAGCATCTTTATGAATTTCCACTCCTATCTACCACTTTATTTTTACAGGATTCAGTCTCAGCTATTTTTCTTTTCTCTAAATAATAAGTTTTAATCCTGGCATTTTTGAATTCCCAGCATGGGTTTATTTAGAAATTAGTAAGAGTAATTCTAACATGAAAGAAAATTGGCCTCTTTAAGCTATTGTTGTGTCACAATGGTGCTGAGAGGCACAAGCCAACAACGGCGCTGATTTGTTACCAGGCACTGGGCAGAAATAGCTGGAGATCGGTCAGACCTTGAAAAATGTACAATCTCAGCGGGTCAATCAGAGGCAGCAAGAGGAAGGAAGTGACTTGAGGAGTGTCACACAGTAGGCAGCAGCAGAGCCAGGGCAGTGCCATCGAGTTCATCTGTAGTGCCATAGGATTGCACCCTTGAACCCTGCCCCGCTGTCTGTGTGGGGTACACAGCCATTCCTGCTCTGGGATCACATCCCTGGGCTGCTCTCTTCCTGCCTTGGTGGAGAAACTGGAACAGGGAATAGAGGTGGGTGCATCCAAACAGTGTTCAGAGACCCCATGGTGTCAACACAACTGGGTCATACTATTTGGGTAAAGATTATCAATATATAATCAGCTCTGTCCCCAAAGGTGGTATAAACACATTTCTTACCTCCCAAGACAAGATTCCAAGTGGCTGGAATGTGTTGCCTCCCAGGTCACCCTTCTCTGTAGCCACACTCCTACTTGCCCAGAGGTGTGCTCACCCTAGAGGTGTGCAGAGGATGATGAGACAGAGCTGCTGCACAGCAATATTCCTGTGGTGGCTGAGTCCTGGGTGCTCCATTCTACAAATCGTGGGATTTTTTTCTTGTTGTCTGAATGATACAAATGAATCGTGAATAAATGGAGTGCAAGACTACAATGAAAAGAAAAGTCAGTGGAGCTTGCTACCAAAACGTACGTGTCAATAAATGGTTGAATGGTTGGAATAAATGATTGAATTACTTCAGCTGTAAGAAAGTGTCCCCGTATGATTATTTGTGCAATATCCACCATAACAGGGCATGGTTTTGTCTTTGAGCCCTTGAAAATGAGAGAGCTAGTGCTGTTCATACCACTGTTAAACTGAGATCTGGAACACTGTCACCCTATAAAATATGAGCAGTTTTGCAATGTGAAATTCCTTACCATGGGCAATACATTTTCTTTTTCTCTTGTCTTGATACAATAGTAGTTTTCATTTTATTTTACCACCTTTGGTGTCATTTCCTTTCTGCTCTTAGAGTATTAGAGTCTGTCTTCTCACACCTCTGAAATAGCTGTAGTATGCTTCGTACTTGCGTGTTGAATTAACCTTTTCATATCTCATTCCAATCTCTCCCTTCCCACCTCCTGCTGTGTTTCTCCTTTGCCTTGTTTTCTCATATTAGAGCCTTTCATTGCATATTTGGGAATATTGGGGAAAAGAAAATTAAAAATTGACCCTAAGAAGGCAGCCTATTGCCCAGTTGAAAAGAGCTGGCTTGTCTTGTCAGGGACATGCCACATCATTACTCCACGTGTGACTTTCCTCACTGCTGTACCTGGTTTTTTTTTTTACCAGTGCAGCATGAATATCATGGTTACAACGAATGATGACTTTGTTTGATAAATGTGATGTCCTGGCTTCAGTTCCACAACCTTTCCGCAGCTCCGTTCCCTTCCCTGGACACGCTCCAGCCCCTCAGTGTCTTTTTTGTCCTGAGGGGCCCAGAATTGAACACAGCACTTGAGGTGCGGCCTCACCAGTGCCCAGTACAGGGGGACATCACTGCCTTGGTCCTGCTGGCCACACCATTGCTGGTACAGCCCAGGGTGCCACTGGCGTTCTTGGCCACCTGGGCACACCTGGCTCACGTTCACCTGCTGTCACCAGCACCCCCAGGTCCTTTCCCAGCTTTCCAGCCGCTCTTTCCTCAGCCTGCAGCACTGCAGGCCTTGTTGTGACCTTACTCACTTGGACTGGGTTAACCGAGAGCCAAGTTGGTTGTAGTGAAAGAGCAAAATGTATTGATCCAACTGAATTCTTCAATTCCTGCCAAGGGAAGTTAGGGAGTTTAGTGTCCCTAGACGGAATTTAGGCTTTGTAAATAACCCCTCAGGCCATAATGTGCAAGTCAGTGCAGGAATCCAGAAGAAAACAATTTAAAAATTACTATGCTTGAGGTTGCAAATACCAGCTTAAACAAGACTTAGTTGTTGAAAACATACGACTCCATGAGCAAACTCAGAGAATTCCACTTAAATGCTGGTTCTGGTTTTCATAAATAGAGGTGAAAGCTAGAGAAGCTCAGCTAGAGGTCTCAGCTCAAAGATGAGCTTCCAAAAGTAAAACTGCAGAAATAAACTAATATTTAAAAGGAAGGAAACTGTAGGAATTCCTGGAGAATATGATGACGTTGTCTCCTCTAAGGAGTTTGGAAAAGGTGGTATTTTTTTAATGAAAAAGCTTGAGTTGTGCATCATGGCAGAGGCGTTTTGCAGCAATGAGAGGGCACCCAAAGGGACTGTCCCCACAGACTATTTGCACACACTCTGCTCACCTGAGATCTCAGAGTCTTCACAAAGAGAAGATCTGGACAGAGTAGCCAGAGATAAAGAGGAATAACAAAGTCATGTCCTCTTCTAAATGATACATGACAATTTTTGATAGACATTTCCAATAAGGACCTAGATTCATAGCCCTCCCCACATACCAGGAGGCATCAATTATTATATGGTGCCAAACACAACCCAGTATTCATGTCCCAAACAGCTCCAAACATTGAGACATTTTATCTCTGCAAAATGAACCACTACACAGTGGCAAACTGGTAAGTCAGAGCGATTCCCTTGTTTCCACAGATTCAGAATACTCTTTGTTTTTTTCCCGATGAAAAGTAAAAACAAAGATGTAGGACATTCTCACTTGGTAGCACCAAGTAATTCCTCAACTCATACCTTGTTTTAGTTTGACAATGGGAACTTGTTACGTATGTATGTCCATATTTACATCAAATATGTATAATAGTTTCATGGTGAGTTCATTTTTTGCTTGAAGTTTCACATAACCTTTCAGAAATGAGTAGGTATCAACTTCATCCTTCCATCTCATTTCAAGAGTACTTTATTACTTTTTTAAACTGAAAATAAGTTTCACAAAACAATTCTAAAGTATGACCCCCCTCCCACATCTGGGTCTGTCAAGATGTATAAACTTGGGATGTTGTAAACAGATCATCTGGATTGATCTGATGTGCGGGAAGATAGTGATGAGCCCAGCTTGCTATTGTTAAACAACACATGAATAATGCACTGAGTCTGGGATCAGTCAACTCTTCTGGTTTTAATCATTCATTTTCTTTTCTCCCATTTCGTAACTGGACTGTTGATGTAATCCTACCCCATGGGAATGCTAAGTTGAGGGTTTCACAATAAATGAAATGGCGTCTAAACCAGCGTGAAAGAGCCACACAGTGTAATCTAAGGTGCCCACAAGAGCTGGAAGGGAGCTGGTCTCCTGATGTAGCCAGTAGAATCTCCAGTAATTAAATAATAATTAGCAATTAAATTCTCAGCAAAATGTTTTAATCTTGCCCTTGGTCTCCTTGCTTGCCTGGAGAAATGCAGTGTTTTATTTCAGCAGTGAGAGGATGGACCTTGCAACAAGTGGGAAAGCAGCAGACCTTGCTTGGACTGGGTGACATCAGGCTCCTTGAACTGAGCCCTCTGCCATGGTTTCACCAAGAAAGGCCAAAAAGAAACATTAAGTCAGATGACTGCACAGCACAGGCCAGGACTCTTATCAGAAAGCATTTTATCAGAATTATAAGCTCTATTTGAGAACTTTGAAACAGTCAATTCTCATCCAATGGCTGCACCTTGAGAATCTATTTCTCACCTAAATGTTTGCACTCAGGGTGAGAGCAAGACCCAGGGGCAACATCTGTACCGGGGAACACAACTCTTTGCTTTCAAAGCTGATGGAGTTGCTGCTTGCTGGGAACAATCCTGGGCTCATTTTAGCCAACCTGTGCCTGGAAATGACAGGACAGTGCCAGCTGGCCCAACACAAACCAGTGTCAGGAACTGCTCTGCAAATTTAACAAGGTGAGCAGTCACGTTCCAGCCTCTTTGTGGTGATCTGGCATTGTTTGATTTACCAATACAATGCTTTTTTGGTACTGGATTAAGTGTCAGAATGTGGCAATCACAGGATTTGTGTCTTTTTGCTACTTTAGCAGACATTTCTCCCTGTCCTGGTTCTGCCCAGGTGCTATAGAATCACCTCCAGGTCCTGGCATGCCCCTCCTGGCTACTGCAAAAATTAACCCTGTCCTGGCTAGAACAGGACACTCCCCCAAAATGGGATCAAATGGTAACCTCTCTTCCTTGCACAGACTGCACTGAATTGACCAAGCTGTTTGAAACTCTTAGTACTGGGCATGTTTTTGAGACATCACCTCTGCCTGTTTTTATTCTATTCTGATAGAAGAACTCCTTTTATGATTAACACTGTATGTATCCTACCTTCCTATCCTAAATTGAGTCTTGCTTGTGTACCCATGGCTTGAGAGCATTGCAACAACCTCCCACATTCAGCTGCATCTCCACTGCTGAGGAACATTCAGTGAAGGACACCTGCACTGAACGTCTCATGAGCAGGTGCTGGGTTTCAGGAGCTAGGTGGTGTCTTTATTCCAAAACTGTATGAGGCTTTGGACAAAAAGGCACTGGAACCACTGTTGTGGAGTCTCCATGCATGGAGCAATACAAAACCCTGCTGAAACGAAAGGCTTTTAAAGTCTCCCAGATTCCTAAGTTTTCCACAGTTTAGGTTGTTACTGCTATACTTGAGCACCTAAATTCCATCTAGATCACACTTGAGATGCCTCCATGCTCTTGTGAATTTTAGAATTCTGTCTCACAGAATCACAGAATGGTTTGGGTTGGAAGGGACCTTAAAGACCATCCAGTTCCAGCTGCCTGCCACGGGCAGGGATGCCACCCACTAAACCAAGTTGCTCATTATGGTGATTTTAGGCTCAGATATTATAAGGAGAAGGAAAACATGGAGGTGAGGTGCTGCTGTGGCTGCTTGCCAGGTCAGAACTCTGGAGTGTCACAGAGTGACCTCAGAGTTGGTTCTCCTCTGGTGCACTACGCTGGACCGAGCATCCTCTAGTTCTGCACTGGAGCAGCTCTGACAGCCCTGCCTTCAGTGGTGTGACTTTGACCCTGCTGAGCCCCTGCAGCAAACAGCTTTCCTCTGACACTTCAACTCAAAGACCCCTGCCCCAGCCTCGTGTCTCCCATACGCAGCCATAAAGCTGAAAACAAAACTCCTTCCTTCCCTTGCCTGCCCTCTCAGCCTGGCTCTGTTTCCCGAGGCTGCTGATGGTTGAAGAACAATTGGTTTTGCTCATCTGAGGGGATTTGCATTGTGAAGCTTCCTGACAAGCCAAGGAGCAGAAGGGTGGGAGAGGAGGGGTGGGAGGAGAGATGCTGTGCCAGCCAGGCAGGCGGGATCGCTCTGGCAGCAGCTCTGCCTGGCTTTTGCTCTGCCTCCCAGGGGGAATCCTTCCTCTCACTCCAGGCTTCTCCCCTGCCGCACCAGAGGCAGGACAAGGAGGCAGCAGAAGGGTCCCTGCCCTGCCAGCACCCAACACCAGCTCACACCTGCAGCAGGCAAACCATGAGGATGAACTCCTTGCTCCTGCAGCGTCTTCACCTTTGACTGACAACCTTCACCCACCTCCACAAGGGACCATGGAGGAGCAGTACATTTCCAAACTCCACCCAGTCGTGGATTATGGAGCTGGGGTCTTTCTTCTAATCATAGGTGAGTTCACAGACTGCTCGTTTGCTTGGAGCCTGGGAACAGGGATACAGGGATTCCCTGTCCGTGCCGTAGTCAGGCAGAGGAACCTGGAGGGAAATGACAGCAAATGTTTCCCCACAGGTTCCCCTGCTTAGTGCCTTGGAGTTTGTTGGCAGCCGGGATTAATCTCCACTCCTGGATTTGGAATCTTTTGTTTTGATGCTGAAGAATGGCCAGCACAAATTTGCCTCTGTGGCATCACAAGTATTTGAAATAAGCTGTCAGTCACTTTCCGTGGCATCTCAGCCCTGAGAACTGAGCCAGGGTCAATCCACGGGACTGGTCAGGGGAAGGCAGCTCTGGGCTGACCCTTGGTGGGGGGAAGTGTCATTCTGCTGTGTCTTTGCTACAGAACAGCAGAGTGTTTCCAAATAGCAGTTCTGGGTTTTGTAGCAGCCTGTTTGCCCTGCTGCAGGCGGACTGAAAATGAAATACAAGTGGGGACAGCTACTAGCCCATGGCTTCAATCAAGTGTTTTCTTCCTTGTCTCTTTCTTGCATGTGCCCAGGCACTTGTTTTCTACCCTCGTGGATTTGGAAAGGAGTGGAACTTGTTTAGGCATGCTTACCACCTGGATTTTTGCTAAGATTCCTTCCTTCAGCTGCCTTGAAAACTCTGGTTGAGATAAGAAAGACAAGCCTATATTTCGATGTGCTCTCATACCAAGGCTCTGGCAGCAGTGCTGGGCTTTAGCACTTCATATTTCCCCTTGTTCTGCACAGCAGAGCACAGCTCAGGGTGAGAAAATCCCTGTCTACAAAACAACCAAGGGCTTTTCCAAGTCAGAGTGCCAGCTCCCTTCTCTCAGAAATGTAAATACGTAGATGCAATTAAGTCAATGGGAAGGGGCAGCAAAAAAGGGCAGGAGGCTGGAGCTCCCCTTGCTGACCTTGCTCATGTGCCACCATGCTGCAGTCTCACACCTCTCCTAAGGCACTTTTGGGCACTGAAACTCCAGGCACAGCTTCCAGCGTTGGATCCAGAGCCCTGTGTGGCAGCCAGGTTCACTGCATCCTGCAGGGACTCTCAGAAATAAAGCAGAGAGCTGAACTGGAAACGGGTGTTGTATTTATCCATAGCTTTGCCACCTCACTGGGGCTGCACGTTTGTGCCCTGAAATGATGTTTTTATTGGGAACAAGGCCAGGGCATGGGCTGCAGCACTCACCACCAGCTGTTTGATTACTAGCCCACAGCGACAGTTCTGTCCTGTGCCAGCCCCAGCCCACGGGCTGTGGGATGGAGGGGAAGAGCTTCTGTCAAGGTGAGAGAGTCTGGGCCTGGATGCCTATTCTGATGACAGAACTGTCCTACCTTTTGTGTAGAGGTTGGGCTCTTACAGAAGAAAGTGAACTGGGTTCATTTTTCCTCCTGAAGCCTGAGGATGTTCTGTTTTGGGACCCTCACTGCAAGAAACAGAGTGAGGGGCTGGAGTGAGTCCAGAGAAGGGCAGTGGAGCTTGGGAAGGGTCTGGAGCACCAGGAGCAGCTGAGGGAGCTGGGGGGGCTCAACCTGGAGAAAAGGAGGCTCAGGGGGCAGTTCTGGCTCTGCACAACTCCCCGACAGGAGGGGACAGCCGGGGCGGGGTCAGGCTCTTCTCCCAAATAACAAGTAACAGGACAAGAAGGAATGGCTTCAAGTGTCACCAGGGCAGGTTTAAATTGGATATTAGGAAACATTTCTTCATGGAAAGGTTTGCGATGCATTGGAACAGGATGCCCAGGGCAGTGGTGGAGTCACCATCCCTGGGAGGATTTAAAAGCTGTGTGGATGTGGCACTTGGGGACATGGGTTAGAGGTGGCCTAGTCAGTGCTGGGGAATGGTTGGACCCGATGATCTTAGAGGTGTTTTCCAACCCAAAGGATTCTATGATTCCATGATTCCATGTCCCAGCCTGTGGAGAGTGCTCTGCCCACCGAGCCACAGGTTGCTCTGTGAGCACATGGCCAAGCCCCCGTGGGCATCACCCTGTGTGTGCAGATATAGAGATCCTGAGAGCTCAGGGAACTCTTCAAGTGCATCCAGAGGTGGCAAGTGAACGTGTGTGGTCAGAAGGTGGATGAATGAGGGACGTGGGGTCTCAGATTTGTGTCCTCATTTTGGTTAAGCCTTTCTTTTGACATCTCAGTGGTTTTTGTACTTATGCCAATATATTTATTCCATTTTGCTGCACGTGCCTCTATTAACTCCTCTGTGGTGCTTTAAGTGGTACGTGTGAGCAAATGCAGCCTTCCTGCACTCACAGCCACAAGGGAACATGACAGGATCTTTTTCTGTCTCCCTCTTTCACGTCTGACTTTAGAGGACACCTTCTCATGAAAACCTTTGATCAAAATGTTGCTCCAGCACCATGTTCACTTGAAAGAAGAGAGAAGATGAGTTGTTTGGTGCATGTACTTCTGACACTGCTGTCACCAGCACTCTGAAGCCCTGTGGCACGCCTGAATAATGTATGTCTGACAGGTCCTTTTGCAAAGCAAGCCCTGGGTCTTGTTGCACACCCCTGGCTAAGCAATTCCCACGGTCCCACTGCTCTCAGAGACCACCAGAACAGTCTTGCTAATTCTTAGGGACCAGCAAGGACCCTGAGCTGCCCAGCCAGCACATGCCCAGCACTGAGGCAGCTCAGAGTCAGTGCTGGGGCTCCAGCAGAAGATGAGGGAAGCCACACGGAGGGAAGGCTTTGGGAGGTGGAGAACATCAGATGAGAAGAGAGGACATGCAGGCGAGACAGCTGGAATACTTCAGCAGGAAGGAGAAGTGAGGCTATTCCTTCTCGGCACAAGAAATACGTGGACCTGCTGGAGTGGGTCCGGAGGAGGCCACAAAGACACTCTGAGGGCTGGAGCCCCTTTGCTCTGGAGACAGGCTGGGAGAACTGGTGGGTTCTCCCTGGAAAAGGCTACAGGGAGACCTCATTTTGTCCTTCCAGTACTTAAAGGGGGCTTATAAAAAAGACAGAAAGTGACTTTTTACACGAGCAGACAGTGCTAGGACATTCCAAACCCTGCCATGGGCAGGGACACCTTCCACTATCCCAGGTTGCTTCAAACCCCGTCCAACCTGGCCTTGGACGCTTCCAGGGATGAGGCAGCCACAGCTTCTCTGGGCACCCTGTGCCAGGGCCTCACCACCCTCACAGGGAAGAACACCTAATATCCAAACCAAACCTGCTCTTTTTCAGTTTAAAGCCGTTCCACCTTGTCCTATCACTACATAACCTTGTAAGAAGTCCCTCCTCAGCTCTCTTTTAGTCCCTCTCAAGCACTTCACATGCTTCCAATGGATTTCACAGGTCTGTTAACTGTGTGATATTCTTGTCTGTGCTGATCCTTCCGTTTCAGCCATCCTGACAATCCTTGGGAATTCAGCCGTCCTTGCCACAGCTGTGAAACGCTCTTCCCTGCTGAAGTCACCAGAGCTGCTCACAGTGAACCTGGCAGTGGCAGACATTGGGATGGCCCTCAGCATGTACCCGCTGGCCATCGCCTCTGCCTGGAACCATGCCTGGCTGGGGGGAGATGCCTCCTGTGTTTACTATGCCCTGATGGGTTTCCTGTTCGGGGTCTGCAGCATGATGACCCTGTGTGCCATGGCCGTGATCCGATTCCTCGTCACCAACTCATCCAAATCCAACAGTGAGTAAATCGCCGCTCTGGTCACCCGGTGGTGCTGTGTTTGGGCTGGGCTGCTCAGGGAGCCGTTTTGTGGAATGTGGCATGGCATGGACTATCAGGTCAGTAACAGCAGAATAAGCCTCAAGTTTTAGTGCAATATCAAATCCTGGTGTTCCCAGAAGGATCTGATTAAATTCTTTGTTAAATACTGAGGTTTTGCACTTCTCAGTTTTACCAAGTGAAACTACCTGAGAGCGGAGAACACAAATGTTTTCCTGGACCAGACTGCGTTCTCTTCCTGCTTGTATCCAAGCAGATACACTGGGATTTGAAAGGAAGGAATATTCTTCTGGCATTCCTGGGCTGGGACCACAGCACATTCAAGGTGAAATTGATCTTGTAAATCTCCCTGCCTTACTAAGCTCTAGATGAGCACTGAGGGCTATGTTCAGGTATCACCCAACCCACTGACACTTTCTCTAGAAGCCCAAAGGTTAGGGAACTGCAGCAGCAGCCCAGGTGTATCTGTAGCCACCATCCTCTTGTTTAAGATGTTACGGCAAAACCCCATGTGGGTGGGATGGGATCCATCTATGCTTGCTCTTCCTCTTTCTTGCAGGTAACAAAATCACCAAGAACACCGTCTGCATCCTGATCGCTTTCATCTGGCTCTACTCCTTGCTCTGGGCCATCCTGCCCTTGCTGGGCTGGGGCTACTACGGCCCTGAGCCCTTTGGCATCTCTTGTACCATAGCCTGGAGCAAGTTCCACAACTCCTCCAATGGTTTCTCGTTCATCCTGAGCATGTTCCTCCTGTGCACGGTCCTGCCTGCGCTGACCATCGTTGCCTGTTACTTGGGGATTGCCTGGAAGGTTCATAAAGCATACCAAGAGATCCAGAATATTGACAGGATCCCTAATGCAGCCAAGCTGGAGAAGAAGCTGACCCTGGTGAGTTATCCCTGTGATGGGAAGAGTGTGCAGTAATCAGGAGCTGGCAGAGAGCTGGCTCTGCTCATGCACAGCTCACAGAATCATGGAATTACAGAGAGCTACACAGAAATTCTGTATGGAAACAGGATTTTAATATATTAATATTATATATTATTATTATTATTACTATTATTTTTATTAACTTTATTTTTCAAATATGCACTTCAGTTGTGCATTTCTTGTGGAAAAGCAGAATTAATCCAAGCTTTCTATAGGCCAGTCATAGAATCACTGAATCATTAAGGTTGGACAAGGTCTTTAGGATCATCAAGTCCAACCATTAATTCAGCACTGACAGGTCCACCACTTAACCATGCCCCTAAGCACCACAGCTACACGTTTCTTTTAATCCTGCTAGGGATGGTGACTCCACCACTGCCCTGGGCAGCCTGTCTCAATGACTGACAACCCTTCCAGTGAAGAAATGCTTCCTAATAACCAATCTAAACATTCCCTGGTGCAACCTGAAGACATTTCTTCTTGTCCTTTCATTTTTTAACTGGGAGCAGAGCCCGACCCCCACCTGGCTGCACCCTCCTGTCAGGGAGTTGTGCAGAGCCAGAAGGTCCCTCCAAGCCTCCTTTTCTCCAGGCTGAGCCCCCCCAGCTCCCTCAGCTGCTCCTCATCAGACTTGTGCTCCAGACCCTTCCCCAGCTCCATTCCCTTCTCTGGACCCACTCCAGCCCCTCAGTGTCTCTCTTGTCATGAGGGCCCAGCAAGCACAGCTTCAGGTGTTGCAGATCACGTGTGGTCCCACCCACACCTCATGTGCCAGAATACCCAACCCTGTCCGTGCCAGCTGCAAACAGCTGCCCCGTGTTCCCTTGCAGATGGCCGTGCTCATCTCCGTGGGGTTCCTGAGCTCCTGGACTCCCTATGCAGCCGCCAGCTTCTGGTCCATCTTTAACTCCAGCGACTCCCTGCAGCCTGTGGTGACACTGCTGCCCTGCCTGTTTGCCAAGTCCTCCACAGCCTACAACCCTTTCATTTACTACGTCTTCAGCAAGACTTTCCGCTGCGAGGTTAAGAAGCTGCAGTGCTGCTGTGGCTGGAGGGTTCACTACTTCAGCTCCGACAACTCCGCGGAGCATCCCGTGTCCGCCATGTGCAGCGGGAGGGACAACGTCCGTCTCTCTGCGGCGGCCAAGGCAGAGAACCCGGCAGCTGCAGCTCCCTGAAATGCAGCCAGGGGTTCACAGCACAGGTCAAACCTGGCCTCACTCCCAGGTCCAAAGGAGCAGGCATGCAGCAAATCAGGTTGTCACTGCATATCTTACGTCAATAGAGAGGTTTAAGTATATATTTTTAAGCAACTCTCAGATATTGTCTTTAAGCCTCACAGTGAATTAAAAAAAAGAATCTATTTTTTCCCCAAGAAATTCCACTTTAGAGGAAATAGATTTATGTACGAAACATAAAATCAAGTAAATTAAACTTATTTTCAGGTAAAAGGAGATTTATTATTTTTGTGGGGTTTTTTTTCCTATGCTTTCGATTTTTCAATGCAATCTATCTGCCAACTCGTGGCTCTACCAGTAAAACAGCCATCAGAGAAAACCATAGGTTGCACACAGTGTTACCAAATAAACACAGCTGAGTGTGTAGTTTTCCAGCAATACAGACTGAAAACCATATGGGGAGCAAGAAATGTTCACTGCCAGGAAAAGGTGAGAATGTGACCGCTCCCAAAATGATGTAGAGATCTCTGGTTCCTTGCTGTGTCAAAGGTGCAGCTCCAGCTCCTCCAAACACAAGTCCGAGGAGCTGAGCAGCCTTGGTTGGATGAGGTTTGGTGGGAATGTGGCAGTCAGTGAAGGACGCCTTCTGTGTATCCCAAATGGCATAGTGGGAAGGGAAGGAAGCTCTCAGCAGGAGGAACTCTGCACTTGGGCTGTTGCTGGCTGAGGTACAACAACTCTTCTGCCATGGAAGCTGTGAGAGCATTTTAGGATTGTAATTGTTAAGGTTGGAAAAGACCTTTAAAATCTAGTCCAGCCATCAGTCCAGCACCACCACCACGTTCACCACTAAACCACCTCCTGAAATGCCACATCCACGTATTTTCTGAACGCTTCCAGGGATGGTGACTCCATCACTTCCCTGGGCAGCCTGTCCCACTGCTTTATCACCCTTTCTCTGGATAGGATGACACAAGGCATTCCCCAGGCAACCTTCCTAGCAGTGTCACCCTGCAGATGCAGTCCTGGCTCTCATGGCTTCCATGGCAGCTCCTGAGATCCCAAATTCCCCCCTGGCTGGGGCACTGACATGACCGCAACTGAGAACAGAGTTTGCTGATTCAGTACAACCATAACACCAGGTTTAACCAAGGAGGTTCTGAGGTGGGAATGATGAGCTCCTACAGCTTAAATCGCTCTCTCTGACTTCCTGTTTGTGATTTTAAAGGACATAAACATCTATATTTAGGATTTGAAATGTTGTACAAAATATGGCTTGGCAGCTGCAGCAGTTCTGGCTGCCCCTGACCACACAGAATCACAGGATGGTTTGGGTTGGGAAGTACTTGAAGCTCATCCAGTCCCACCCCCCTGCCACGGGCAGGGACACTTTCCAGTGGAATCTTCACCAACCCTTTGCATTAGGCTTGGTGAAGACAAGAGTTAAGGCACCAGCAGATTTGGCTCAGATTTTAAACAACCTAAACCAACAGCAAATGGACTCTGAGCTCTTGAAGACTTTTGTCACCCTCAAACCCTAATAATTATTTTAATTTTAAAAATTACAGCTAAGGTCAAGTGTAGGGTTACAAATAGGTTTAAAGATTTCCGTGGCTCTGAGAACTCCAGTTACAGCAGAGTCTGGATAACAAAAGAACAGAAAATGAGGCAGGAGCTGCAACATAGATTAGGGCACAAATTAATTCCTAAATCGGGGGCTAGGAAACAATAAGGAAATCCCATTAAATCCTGCACTGACAGTGTTGCCAACTCGCATAAATATTCCACTAGATTAAACTAGCTTGATTTGTAAAAATTTGTGAAAAATTCCTAAATTAAGTTGGCCTCCAGGACATTATTTTGTCCTGGGTTGTCACTCATGGATGGTCCATATGGAATGAGCTCAGCCTTCTCTCCTAAGGATGATAAGGTGAAGCATCCTCTGGGCAACAACAGCCCATGGACTGTAAAATCAGAAAAGGGAAGAGGAAGAGGAAGGGGGGGAGCAGGAGAAAACACCAGTAACAGAGGGGGAGCATGTGGAAGTTGAAGGAAAATATATGGTGGGAAGTAGGGAAGAGGCAGGAGAGCTTTATGCAAGTGTGGGAAGGGACTCCTTATTGTAAAAGTCAACTATTAGTGTTTTTTCATTTTTAAAAAATAACCTGATAGGAAAATGAAGCTGTATTTCAATAACCTCCTCAGAGTTTTTGCTTTTACTTGCTCCATTGCTTGATGTGTAAAATAAAGAGTAAAATAAATACTCCCGTCTGCTGCTTGCAGATCAGTGACTGGAACAGTGACACCCACATTAAAAATGAAATGCAATGGGAGCTTCCACTGTGAGAAATTTAGGAGCAGAACAGGTCCACATCCATTTGTAAATGCTTTTAAAAAGTATGTGACAGGAAAAATATGCCACTCTACAACAGAAAAAACTCTGTAAACCCCAAAGATCTTTTTACTGTTCATGTTTAAGTACAATGCTTTAATAGCCTGATTTATTATTAACTGTTTATGTACTTAATTTTTAAAAATCAAAGTCCAGGTGTTTGTGTATCAAGCATGGTTAAAATTTATTTTTCAGACTCAGTATGAAGCAAATCTTAACTTTCCTAGTAGAAACTCTGAATTTTAGATGCTTTTATCTTATTTATGGTAAATTTAAAAGGCGGGGCTGCCCTTGACCAAAGAACCGGGAAAGCAAATATAGCATTACTATCAGGGAACTAGTTTGTTTGGTTGTTTTTGTAAGTTCTGAGAAGGTAATTTATGGTTAAATTATGATTCTAATTCCATGGTATTTCCTACTGTCTTGGGGTGACTCTATCATGTGTATCCCCTGGACTGTGCTGTCTTTTCGGAGATAGAAGCAGGATGCAAGCACTGAGTTCAGGAGAGAGTCTGGGTTCCTCATGTTTGCAATCACCAGTGCAACCACCTCAATACAAACATATTTAATCTAAAAACTCCAATACAAACAAATATTTAATCTAAAAACTCCAACAAAACAGACCTCTCACATATTAGGAGCTTTCTCATCACACTGAGGAAGTTTACAATGCAGACATCCAACCTGAGCAAGCCACCTTTGGCTTCTTTCTTTCCATTGAGGATTGAATGGAGCTTCCTACCTGGATGATACCATATAAAGTTAGAAAACACAACTAAAACGCTGATTTGTACTAAAATAAATTGGAATTCAATGCCTTACTTTGAAAAAGCTTCTAGGCAGTTTCTGCCTATTAAGGGATAAGAATAACTTACAGAATTTTTATAGAAAATTTCTGTTAATGGTCAATTTTCCATCTGTAAAATTAAATGTGACTCACTTCAGAACAAAGATCAATTATTTAGAGATGTCATTATTCCAGAAGTTACAGCATGAGGATAACACTGCAAAGGCTTGGATTCCACCCCATTACTTTGCCAGTAATACTGTGCAACTGGAAAAATCACTTAAACTTTTTCTTCGGTTCTTCTCTCATCCACATAACAGAGACAGTTTTGCTGCTCATGATGTAAAACCAAACTGTTTAATGAACAACTTCATAGAATCACAGATTCACTGTATGAAACACAGAATCATAGAGTGGTTTGGGTTGGAAGGGACCTTAAAGATCATCTTGTTCCAACACCCCTCCACTAGCGCAGGTTGCTCCAAGCCCCATCTAACCTGGCCTTGAACACTTCCAGGGATGGGGCAGCCACAACTTAATTCTCTTTATAAACCTATACGTAGATAAACCATAATTTTTGAATTTCATGGCTTATTAAGGTACAAGTGCTGTACATGGCAGTAGTGTGTATAGGAGCAGCTGTGCTCTGTGCCCATCATTGCTCTTCCCTGATAAGCCACCATTTCTCAAATCGAAGTGCTGCTGGATTCAATCTGCTGAACTCTAGTGATCTTGCCTGAAGACTTCTAGGTCTACTAGAACTGCCAAAAAAATTCAAAACAAGTTCTCTGCATGCAAAAGAGATCAGGCAAAAGAGACCAACCAAAGAGCTGCAGCAGTTATTTTATTTATCAGTATATCTGGAAAAAAAACCCAAACACACTTACTTGAATTCCCTTCACTTTCTGAAGTCATTGTTCTAGAGATAAAATTTTCTTGTGGGTACCTATATAAATAATCCTCAAATAGAACAAGCAGAGAGTTTAGAACTTTCTTAGAAAGCACAAAACATGAGGCCAGGGGTCAGTGGGAGCAGAGGTTTGTGGTTGGCCATCTCTTGCTGACAATCAAGGGGTCAATGTAAGGCTGCTGAGCTGTGACATTTCAGTCACATGGATTGCTGCCTCTTCTCCAGGCACTTCTCAATATCATCTAACACTTGCACGGCTGCTTTTGGAATACGAGTCCCTGGCCCAAACACGTTGGCAACACCGGCTTCATACAGGAAGTCATAATCCTGTTGGAAAAGAGATTTAAGATCTATAGTTAATAGGGAAACAGACAATTGATAATTGATTTATAATTGGTGCATGCTCTGTCCTCTGTGCTGGGCCTGAGGGAGCAACAAGTCCCAGAGAGAGGCAGCACAGCTTCAAGGAAATGGGAAAAGTGTGGAAGCTAGGAGGTAGAAAAGAAATGCTAAAAAATATCCACAGGAAAGAGTCAGACTAATGACAATCTTTGGAAAGTATTCAAAAGTCAACTGAATGTGACTCTGAATAACCTAATCTAAATTTGATCTAACAATTTTGAAAATACTACTTTAAACAAGGGCTTGGAGCAGATGACTGCCAATGGTCTCTTGCAATCTAGAGTTCATCTAATTTTATGACTGTCCTGAAATTTCAAAAAGACTTAGAAAGCAGTTCTGTATGCTCTTTCTTCTATATAGGATATATTATACCTTTACCAACCACAGGGTAGTAGCATCCCATTGAGAGATACTGGACAGAACACAAATTGTCTTCTAGAATACTATGAGTTTTGTTTTTTCAATTTAGAAGTCTGTCATTCTTGAATACTTACTTAACTGCCTAGAAAAGGGAGAGGTGTGGAAAAAGGGAATAACAGGAGATTTATGTGCAAAATCAATTCAAATCATTCGAGACAAAGGATGACCCTAAAGGTGATAAAGACAGGCAAACTGTGGATGAGTTCAGGAAAATTTAAAGATGAAAGCACAGATCTGACTGCAAGGGAATCCAACAAACGGCTCAACAGTTTAGGAGAAAGCAGAGGGAATGAGAGGCAACACCTGCCTGATGATGGGGAAGGTGAGTAGAGGCTGAACAGTGAGTGAGATGTGCAGCCTGCAGGTGATGGGACCTGCCAGGGGCCTTAGTCTCTGGCTGTGCCTCTTCCCAACTATTGCTGCAAGTCATAAAGCCTCTTCAGGTAAAGCCTGTACCAGTGATATGCAAATGATGGGAAACAGCAGAGCATAAAAAACATCTCCTTGAGGCTCATCTTTTCACAACACAGCTGCATATTCTATCCCACAAACACTCTAAGTTAAACCAGGGCATGGTGCACAGAAAATCAGATCGTGGGACCCCACCTTGCAGATCTGTGCTGGCCCTGGTGACTGCACAGAGGAGCCTTCAGTGCTCTGACACTACAGAACAGAGGAAACAGCTCAAACAGCACAGACAGAGATAAATCAGTCCCTTAGCTCGATGGAAATGATGCTGCCCCGTACCTGAGGGGGGATGACTCCTCCACACATGACCAGGATGTCGGGCCGGCCCAGGGCGTTGAGCTCTTTGATGAGTTCAGGCACCAGGGTTTTGTGCCCCGCGGCGAGCGTGCTCACCCCGACACAGTGCACGTCTGCATCCACCGCCTGCTGCGCCACCTCCCGAGGGGTCTGCAGGCAGACAGGGCGTGGGACACGGCACAGCCCCAGCCCGGGGGCTGAGCACGCAGTCCAGGGAGAAAGGATGCATCGGGAATGCTCTGGGTGCCGCTCAGTCCTACCTGGAAGAGGGGACCTATGTCCACATCAAAGCCGATGTCTGCGAATCCGGTAGCAATGACTTTGGCTCCTCTGTCGTGGCCATCCTGACCCATCTTGGCAACGAGGATACGAGGCCTGCGGCCCTCACGGTCCATGAACTTGTTAACTCTGGTTGAAAACACACTTTCTATCAGTGTAAGTCACTGAGAATCGCTAGAAGTATTTCCACAAATAAAAGCACTTGCTGCAAGAGTAGCCTAATTTCTACATCAAATAAAAAGATCTGCTAAGTCATGGCTTGGCTGTGCAGCCTGCACACTATGTTAATATTCATGTTATGTGATTACTAACTCACTTCTTGTATTTATCAGCCTCAAAAATGAAATATTAATTAAAAAAAACTTCACTACTCTTCTGCTTATTAATAGATAAAATACTGAATTCTCTGAGGGTTTAATGAGCTGAATTACAACTCACTAAAACACAACTTTTAGTATTTAAGAGTAATTATGACAGATTATTTCAAAAGTACTTGCACACAGACAGGTCCTGGACATCACATTGTACATTATATTTCCACTGGGCAAAAATCTGTCCATGGAAGGATTATTGTATCTCTTATTCTGTGCACTCATTCTGCTGCTCCCCTTTTTTTTGGATAGTGGCAGTTCATATTTCTGTTGTATTGATGCTACTGTGTAACCACAGCCTCAGATATTAACCTGTCATCTTACTGCTCATTATTCAAGTACCACAAAGATCTGAGTGGACTCGGTGATCTTAGAGGTCTTTTCCAACCTAAATGATTCTGTGATTCTATATAAGGAAAGGAGCTACATCTTGATTTTCAAGGGGTTAGTTCAGTTCTCTTTCACATAAAAGCATAATTAAAAATACTTAGATTTAAATAGTTAAAATAAAAGAACAGTGGTGACATTCCCCAGCACAACTACTTTCAAATCAATCTAATCATCACCAAGGCAAAGCCATCAGTAATTCCCTTTCAGGAGAGCCTGAACTCTTTAACGGGTGAACTCCAACACAGCTGGGACTGATGAGCATCGATTTGTGTTACACCAATTCCCACTGCAGCAATTCAGGCTCTTTACCCCTGAGGGCAGCAGAGGAGGCAGAAGCTGAGAAAAGGCACAAACAGGCAACTGTTTTCACACATACCAACATCTTTGGATGCTTTCTCCATCGGGATATGAGTAACACCCAAAGACTGGAGGTTGTATGTGGATATCCAGACAGATTTTAGCAACAGTTTTAGCAACAGTAAGAGTGAAATTGCAGGTTTTGTAGTATGAACTGCTGGAAATATTTTAAGAGATGACTATTACACTGCCTTTAAAAGAAACAACTCAATGTACAGGGATTTCAGGCAATGGTTTTCAGCTTCTTAATCCTGTGGCTGCTTAGGCTATTTGAAGAAAACCCTCAAATCATAACTTCACCTCAGTGAATTTTGTTTGCAAGCAAACACAACTTCAATTAAGTTTTGACTATTGTCTTATTGTACTCAATCCTTGTCATTCTACTTCCCTGCTTATGAGAGTGCTTTTGCAGGTCATTGTTTTCCCCAGGGATGTCACCCAGGTTTGGGAAATGCTTTTTTATGGCACAGTCAGTAGCACATGTACCTCCTGGATTAAATGTGAGGCTATTACACGTTTCGCTACCCAGGAAGAGTCCTCACCTCTTGATGGCATGGAGGATTTCATCACTCTCCCCAAACTCCTGGCGATAGGCCCCGCTCACCATGCGGTCGCTGGCTTTATGCTCCCCGAACACCTTCTTCATGGCATCTGTGATCTCCCCCACGGTGCACCTGAGGCACAGATGAAAAACATTCATATTGTCAAGAAACTGAAATGAAAACAGAACACAGACATCACTGGCACTGGCCCCACCATTTGCCTTGCTGGAGGACAAATTCATTTACATTTGTTTCCTTTTCAGGGCTGCAACCCTGAGCATCCGACTCACTTCACTGTCACTCACTGATGGAACATGCAAACGTATTTTTAAGAAAATACTTTATTGCTGATGTGAGAATTGATTTACAACTGGCAAGGCAATGGGGACCACTGAATGACAAAATGTTTCAAAAAATTAAATCAGATTTTCTGAATCAGATTTTTCAGATTTAAGCCAGATTTTCTGGCTCAGACTGAAAGATCCCACATTTGGACTCATACTAAAATACAAAATACAAATCAAGAGGGGACAAAAAAAGGAATAACACACAGAAGAGACTGAAACCTAGCATTTTAACTGGAATTTATTTGCCTTTCCCTGGATGCTTTTATTTTAGTGTTTCTTCTTCTCCTCTACTCCTGACATAGCTTCCTTTACCCACTGAAATGCAGATAGATCTGGGAAATTTATTTACATGCAAGTTACAAGTTTTGTTTGGTACTGGACACACTGTGCACATTTGAAATAATAAACAGTGCGCATGTTTTAAATAGTACATGCTTTCCCGTTGTAACACAAGCGAGAGAAGCAAACTAGGCTGTGCTGTCTTCTTGTACAAACATCAGCAATAACAGCCTCTATCCCGAAGCAATTAAAAAATTAGTGGTGAATACAACTTGCTGCAAACTTTGTCAAAGGAAAGAAAAATATTACTCTTCTAAACCACTTTAAAACTGTGCTTACAAATACAGACACCAAACCAATTAATTAGGCTAGTGCTAAGCACATTTCAAACCTCTGGAATTCCTATTTTCTCCTGCCATATTATATTTGTTCTCTAAAACTCCTCGAAAGGAGGGTGGCCGCAGGTAGGAGTCGGTCTCTTCTCCCACGTAACAAGTGACAGCAGAAAAGGAAATGGCCTTAAGTTGCACCAGGGAGGTTTAGGTTGGATATTAGGAAAAATTTCTTCACTGAAACAGCTGTCAGGCACTAGGGAGAGGCTGCCCAGGGCAGTGGTGGAATCACCATCCCTGGAGGGATTTAAAAGATGTGTGGATGTGGCACTAACATGGGTTAGTACTGGATTAGCAGAGCTGGGGGAACAGTTGGACACAATGATCTTAAAGGAATTTTTCAACCTAAATGACTCTATGATTTAACTACAAGCTACTCGGAGGCAAAATTAACCTAAGCGTTTTCTAAAGCTTTTATAGAAAATGCTCAAGAATGACTGGACAAGATGCACCTTGCTGTCCACACACCTCTACAAGGAGACGGCCAAATGGGCTGTATTCAGTTTTCCTTCTGCTGTTTGCAGTTTCTGCAGCCACTGATTCCTACAGGTGCAATCTGCCACACACACCCCCAAAGTAACAAAACATGGATCTCTGCTGCATTCCCTGAATCCTTCACTAAATTTCAGAGAGATATTTTACTTCCTGTGACCCCCAACTAATTTGCTCTTTTGCTGGCTCATACTCAGCAAACTTAGTTATAAACTTAAACTATGCAAAAGCAGAATGTCAGAAATCCAACCCTGATCGCATAGGCAAGATCTGTACAACTCAGACATCTGAAGTGGCCTCTTTTCTCTGGTATCACTTTTCACAGTCAGCCTGCTTTGCCTAAAGACAGCATCACGCTGGAACATACATTTTTAACTCATGTTATTGACACTGTCTTGGCCATTTTTGTTATTTCCCCTCCCATGGCTTTCTGGAATCCTATTGTACTCACTGTTACTCACTCGTATCATCGGGTTTTGATTTTCAGGACATCTAAATAATCTTATTAATATTATTGCTTTCTGTAATTACTAACAAAGAATGTAAAATAAACTGCAAAAGTGAATTAGGTAAGGTGACTTCTCCGAGGTTAAAAAGCAAGTTTGCAGCAGACTTAAAAACAGTGTCTATAAATACTGACTCCCTTTCAGAGTGCCAGGCATCACAGACTGCAGCCCAAAATAAATACACCCCACGCACAAACACTGAGGGCTTACTCCTGGCAGTGTGGTGAAGGGCTACAGTGGCATAAAACACATCTTTTCTTCTAGAGAAAACTAAGCTTAGATCAATCTTTCTCCTCCTCTTTTATAGAAGCAATATCTGAGTATACTTCAGTATTAAATAAAGCCTAGCACGTGTAGATAGAACTGCGGTGTGCTCTTCTGTTCTTACGATGTAAAAGTGGGAAGGAAATTTTTGTGTTACAAATGAAAAATAAATGAGGCACAACCCGGTGGCTGGGATGAGGTTGTTTTTGTGTACTGTACAAAAATGAAATGCACTTCTTTCTTCTGTAAACACTGCTTCTGATATCCCTGTGTTTTGAAAATTTTGCCCCAAATCTCTGCAACCCTTTAAATCTAAAGTTTTTACATAATAACAGGATTTTTGCTTTTAAACTACTCATGAATACTTTCCTGCTGTTTACCAAGAAACTTTTTTTTTTCAATCCCTGCCACATATGCATCCACAATGGAGTAGCTGTCTCTGGTGCCAGGAATACAGCCTCTTTTCTTAACGGAGTAGTTTTTTATCAGTCTGTATTTGTGTGTGGTGCTCTCTCCCAGTGGTTCACAACCAGCTGCAGAGCCTAAATACCAATTTGGAGAGAGTCAGTGACCATAATGTGCCTGTTAGAGCTGTCACCCTGTGGCTGCTCAGCCTCAGCTGCTGCTCATCCTCTGCATTTCCCCAATAAGCAGAGGCAGCACTGTGAAATCAGGTGAGGAAACACTGCAAGGACACAGACTGGGCAGAAAAAGAAGCAGCACAAGCAGCTAAGCAGCACTTCTGCCTTCCCTTTCCATCACTGAACTGCAAGTCTGGAGAGGGACACAAAAACAGCACAGCAGGTGAGGGAGGAGAGAAAGAACTTGGCATAACCTGTCCCATTTTCCTGTAATAGGGCTTCTCATGAGACATGAGGCACAGAAGGGAGGTACTGCTCTCATTCCCTGTAACTTTAGATCTGCCTTATTTCTTGGGTTAGAATAACAATATTAACTTTTCTACTCATGTTTGGCAGCAGATGAAATCTCTGTACTAGTCCATGGAATCTTTTCCATAGTTCAGCACTGACAATTCTGTGCTACTCATTTTATTCCAAGTGAATTATATTACATCATGCTCAAAATCCATCATTTTCCATTTAGCAGGAAAGAGGCATCTGGCCCACTTGTCTACTGCTTGTGAAGGGTGAATGTGCTAATTTTGAAATCTTTTCCCATCTCTTCCCAACAGGAAGGGTCCCTGAGCATGATCCCAGAGCTCACACTCCTCCTTCAAACACTCCATATCAGATGCCACGACATTTTCTTTCTGTGGTCACATCCCATACATAGTTTTGGGGCAGAATTAACTTTGTGTTTGCAACTTACAAAGTGGATCTGCAGTCCATTAATGCTTTTACAATCAATAAAAGCGAGGTCACCAAGGAGAGAAACTAGGAGTTAACTGATCAATTTTAGTACAGAAGATATGAATCCCTTGTAGATCCAACACTGCCCTCCTGTGATCTTCCCAGTTCAAAGACAAATGTAGACATACTGCTGGAGATTCCTGATAGGCTGTGGTTAAATGTATTTAAAATACAGTTATTAAGTGTTCTAGGAATGGGAATGAAGGAATTTGAGACACGACAGTAAGAAGAGGGTAGCACTCCAATAAGGAGTGAATTTGGGTTTGCTCATATTTGGGGCATTTAGTTAATTAAGGAACAGACAAACAGGATCTATTCTAGAGACTGATGCTGACCTTGAAACATGAAAGAAAATAGCCTCAAAAGCACCTTGGGTGAAAAAAGTAACTCTTCCACTGGACTCTAAGGATGCCTCACTCTGCTCAAGAACATTTCTTACAGCTTTGCCTGATTAAGCAAACTGATTTCTCCTTCAGCCAAAAAATGTTTTCACACCAATCTGTGGTGCAAGGAATGATGAAGCAACAGAGCATGATAAGACTGTGAATATCCATTTTCACATCTCAGACACTTCTTAAGCTCCTTGACCCTGAAACACCTGAGTGACAGAGAAACCAAATTACATCCTGGAACTGGTAAGAATATGAATTGTGAACAGCAGAATGCATATGAAAAGCCTCATTTCATATGAGATTCTTTATATCTGTAGTGTTCCTTGTGAGAAATCAAAGCATTGCCTTAAGAAGCTGTAAAATGTAATAATAGTGTATCTTACAATGTGAAACTGCAGCCATTATTTATTTCCACCTCTAAAGAAAAACCCCAAAACTCCAATCTTGCTGACACTACACCCAAGGAAAGTCAAAAGGTGGAAATGAACCATGAATTTTTAAACAAGAATTGGCTGTTCACCCCCACTCCCAGTACCTGGCACGTGCTGCTTCCACTGCCAGAGCAAGTAAGTTGCCTTCCCCAGTGGCAGCACACTGTGTGAGAGCAGCCAGGCGCTGCTGGGCTGCTGCTTGGTCTCTGCTGGCCTTCACCTAAAGTGCAGAAGAGAGACAATCAGTTCAAACAAATCACGAAGTGAAATGGGAAGTCGAGTGCGGAAGACAGTCTAATCTCAAATATTAATTCTGGATGTGTGGAATTGCCAATATCCACTTCCTATTTCAATGAGATTAGAAGTCAAAAGGCATCTCGGACCTTAAAATGTGTACAAGTCCACAGCATAACCCTAAACCAATTTTAGCTACATTTTCACTGATTGTGAAAGTGGATGTTGATTTCTGGTTCTGTAACCCTCAGTAGCACTTGACAAGAAGCACCCAACAGTGAGTGATTAGGCAGTGTTACAGGCTTTTAGAGCAAAACATTGCATAGCTGGTTTCTATCTTATCTTCAGAACATGTAAAGCTCTCAGTTATTAAAGGTTGGACATATAGATATACATTCTAGTTTCTCCATTAATGACCAGAGTGGACTCTCAGAAACTGGAAGGTCAAACTTCTGGCAAGCTGCCTTTACTTAATCTCTGTCTGCAATTACAAGGAGTTTCATTTTTAAGAAGCTTGTTTCCACCTTGTTGATCTTCTCGATCTGCTTGGCACGGACTGCAGAGTTATCAATGGCCAGAACTTCCACTGTCTCCTCTTTCTCTAGCTGGTGCTTGTTCACTCCAACAATTACTTCAGACCCTATTTCCAGTGGAAACACCAGAAACTCAGAACACATTTGCAAACTACTGTGAAAAGACACAATGTTAACAGGACAAGAAGATTTTTGAGCATTATAATGCATTGCTTTGCTTTATAACCATATACATTTCAAATACGTAATATTTGATCTTGTAGAAAGGATTTAAGTCTGTATTTTCCAGATTTTATGATGGGAGGTGATTAGATGCATGAACATTCAATTCAGTGAATACTGCACTAGAAAAAAAAATAGAACAGTATTTATTTTGTAAACTGATTTAGTAATGAGTCCCTAGAATACATTGGCTATTTTTCTCTTTTTAAGCTTACATAAGTGAATCTGACAGAACTAAGCAAAAGTGCTGGTCTCCTGCACTGCTCTGCATTTACTTTTCTGATTCAACAAATAAATAAGAAAGTGAAATTCCTACCTAAAACTACTCCATGTGCACAAAAATTAATTTATCATGTTGGAAAACTATATTTTAGGTTTCAGTCAGTATGGGCTTATCAACTATTTTTATTTGCAGTGCCTGATAACATTAATATACTCTTTGAAGCAACATGAAGTAATTTACCTTGGGAGAGAAAACACAGAACTTTACTGATTATTCTTTATTGGTCTTAATTAAGACCTGCTTCAAATTTATCCTCCATGCAAAGAAGTCCATGTAACGTCTTTCATGTCTGAGTTATCCCTAGTTTCTGTTCCTGGATTACTACTGGAATGCAGATTACAAGAAGTGGAATAGATTTTTAAGCACACATGTACAAATATCTCCACAAATACTCTATGAGTACTTATACAGAGCAAACAAGGAGCTGTATCATCCTCTGATGTGAACTGATCATTCAGGAACAACGGGCAGTTCTCCAGAAAGCCCAGGAATTTAGCCAGCTGCGGTGAATGTCGCCATCTGGTGGCATTTCTGCTTTTAAACTCAGGAATCACAGCTTAAAGCTCCTGTCAGAAATCATCTGACTCACTATGGAAAGCTCCAAACACTCCTTTAAAATGCTCTTTCTCCTGCTTTGTCTAATCTCCTCTCAAACATGTCAAGCAAGACTTTTCACACTGGTGCTGTATTTTGTACACACTGTCTCTTTCCAGAGCTTTCACTGACATAAAACCATCACCATTTATTTTATCACTTACAATCCGCTACTCCTAAACTAAGAAATAAAAAACTACAATGAGCATATGTGTAAAAACCCTTTATACTGAAGTATTCTATTGGCAATTTTCCCTTCTTTCATCCCCCTGCTCCTACCAGAGTCAATCCTGGCTTGTCTTCGGGCTGCACACTCTTCAATACGAAGTTTGGGGATCCCCTCAGCAACAGCTTTGGCCATTCCACCCATTTCTTCTATCTCCTCAATAAGCTGAGACATGAAGAGGATTGAGAAAGTGAGTAGTAGCAAGGTTTAAAAATTGAGCTTTGTACCTGTGCTACCACCCACACTTTTATTAAACCTTTTTTATACAGTTTTGTGCTCTAAACTGTGTTTTGTAAAGTTTATTTACAAAGACATCACTGAAGCAGAAGTGTAAAATAATTCCTTGATTAGAAGTTACCAATTTATCAAACAATCCGTTAGAAGACATTTCTCAAAACTCCTATCTCTAAAATTTTCCTAGAGAAGGTTTTGCAAACTGACCTTTAAAGCAGCTTCATAAACATCGTTGGTGAGGCACTCCATGAGGTAAGATCCCCCCCAGGGATCTGCCACTTTGGGAATCCCTGATTCCTCCTGGATTATGATCTGTGTGTTCCGGGCAATGCGAGCACTCTTCACTGTGGGCAGCCCCAAGGCTTCATCAAAGGAATTTGTGTGCAAAGACTGTGTCCCTCCAAACACTGCAGCCATGGCTTCGATGGTGGTGCGGATGACGTTGTTGAAGGGATCCTGGAAGGAAAAGGGGAGCTCTGAAGCTCAGTGGTTCTGCCCTGGGGCTGAGGCAGGTTAGTCATTATTGCAAAGAACAAATGCAAAATTTCCCACTGAAACACTGTAATCAGAACAAAAGCTGAAAAAAACCCAGGCATCAAATCAAACTGATTTATCAGTTGTTGATATCTTAACAAAGAGATTAATCCATAAAGAAAGCCAAAATGATCACTGTGCAAGTAAACTGGTCACAATGACAAATCAAAGCCTAATTTATATTTAGTGGTGTTTCAAAGAACTTAGTTAATCCAAATCAGAGAGGATGGAACAGTAGGCCTGATGTCTTCCATCCTCCAAATCCAGAATTCTTGGAGCAGTGAACAGCACATGTGTCAGACAAATTACTAGTCAAGATGTGTTTTGGAACTAAATATGCTTAAATATTTTCATTAATGACAGCATCACTAAGGTAATTATAGAAAACTGTGATTTGAATAGGTAAGAATGTAAAACAATTTATGAGTAGACATATATCTAAAGGCATGATAAGGGAAAATATAATTGTCCTCTGAAACCTGGAAGGAGAAAATACTGGACACTGAGGAGCTACATTAAGATAAACCACAATATTTAGACAAAATGAAAGAGTTATGATCTAGCCAGAAATATTTTTACAATGGACACTGGAAGACAGTTGAATATAGTTTCGGTAATAATAACACTTTTGCACTCACACAATACTTTTAATTGAAGAACCCACAGAGGCCACTGTTCAGAAAATTCCATTGCTAAAGTTTTACTGTGTTGTTGTAATGTAAGTAAACATTACATTTACTTCAGAAAAAAAAAAACCAACCCAAAAAAACCCCAAGGCACAGAAGTGAACAATGGTTGCAATCACGACCTAAAAGTAACTCCTATTGCATGACTTTGAGAAAAAGGCCTTGGGATCAGAGCTGGAACCCAGCTCTGACTTCACTTGGGAAACTGTATGCGCTCTAATGATTTATTTCCTTGGTGTAATGTCATTCAGCAGGAAGAGCAGAGAGTGAACCCAGTTTCAAAGCAGCAGATGAGCTGTAAGCATTACTCCCCTCTTCAGCACTGAATGACTCCCTTGGCTGCTCAAATGAATTCTCAAGCCAGTGATCCTGAAAAAAGTGACTCAAGTGCCTCTACTTCCTCACTCAGCTGCATTTTGAAAGGATAACTCACAGGACAAATCCAAGAGAGAGCTTCATTCTCTGAATCCTGAATTGACATAAAGGTGTATCCAGTGCCACTGTGTGCATTTCAGACTGAGAGGACAGCTGCTGTACCTCTGTCAGTAACACCAGCAGCCGCCTTTAAGACACACACCACAAGAACACCTTGAAGTGAGGAGGTTGATCAGAGTCCAATTTCTAACCTGCTCAGTGAGTGACCACCCCGAAGTCTGACAATGAGCTCTCAGCAGAAGAGATTTGGGATCCTTGGGCTTAAACATTTTCTCAATCAAGTGAGCCCACAGCCGCCTCCCAGCTCTCAGCTTTGCTATTTCCATATAGAAGTTCATGCCAATTCCCCAGAAGAAGGAGAGCCTGTAATAAGAGCACATAAACAGAATATAACATTGAATCTTTCTAAGAACTCTGGATGAGTAATGGCGAAGCCCTACTGCAACGTCTCTGATTAATATACTTTCACAGATGATGGGAATGTTCCTGTTGCTTGTATGTGTAAAAATACTGAATTTGATAGTAAATTCTATAGATATTTTACTAGAAGTGAGTTTTATACTTGCAAATTTCTTGAGCTCACCTTGGTGCAAATTCATCAATAGTGAGGCCAGCTTTAAGTCCAGTTCTGCAGTACTCCAAGCCATCTGCTATGGTATAAGCTAATTCCAGGATGGTGTCAGCTCCTGCCTCTTGCATGTGGTACCCACTGATGGAAATGGAATTAAATTTTGGCATATACTGAAAAAAAAATGTATACAACGGGGTATAACAGCAGAAGGGGGGATCAAATACTTGTTCTGTCAACATTCACACAAAATCACAGAATGGTTTGGGTTGGAAGGGAGTTAAAGGTCATCTAGTTTCAACACCCCCTACCACGGGCAGGGACACCTTCCACTATCCCAGGTTGTTCCAAGCCCTGTCTAACCTCGCCTTGAGCACTTCCAGGGATGGGGCAGCCACAGCTTCTCTGGGCAACCTGTGCCAGGGCCTCACCACCCTCACAGTGAAGAATTTCCTCCTCACATCTAAACTAAATCTCTCCTCTTTTAGTTTAAAAAGGTTCCCCCTTGTCCTGTCACTATCTGCCACTGCTCTCAATCTATATATTAAAGCTCCCTTAGGTACATCTTGAAAGGCTGCAATGAGGTCCCCCTGGAGCCTTCTCCAGGCTGAACACCCGCAGCTAGCTCAGCCCGTCTCCAGGGCAGAGGTGCTCCAGCCCATTCTTTGAATTCCTTGTTGACTGCAAATACAACCCATCTCTACAAAGTGGTGTTTGCAGATCTGGTCTGACTTAAACTTCAGATTTATGTTATAAGTGATACTGGATCTTAACTTCTCCTGCTGGCCCTTTCCACGACCATATTACTGTTCAGTATGACAGGTCTTCCCACCTTTTCTTTATTCTCCAAAGTGCCTCATAAACAGTTAACCCAACTTAATAATAGAAGTAATACATTTAAACAATGAATACCTTTGAGGTGTACTGGAAGATGTCAGCAATGATCCTCATGGATGGTTCTGGGGGAAAAATGTAGGTATTTCTGACCATGAACTCCTTCAGGATGTCATTCTGGATTGTCCCTGTCAGCTTGGCCTGAGGCACTCCCTGCTCTTCTCCAGTCACAATGAATGCAGCCAGCACAGGAATGACTGCCCCGTTCATCGTCATGGAAACGGACATTTTCTCCAAAGGAATTCCATCAAAAAGGATTTTCGTGTCTTCCACTGTGTCGATGGCAACTCCAGCCATTCCAACATCTCCTCGAACTCGGGGATTGTCTGAGTCATAACCACGGTGGGTGGCTAAATCAAAAGCAACAGATAATCCCTGCTGGCCAGCTACATAAAAAAGAAAGAAAAACCCCCCCAAAACAACAAAGAGATAGTCAGAAGTGTTGAACAGACTTGCATGAGGACTGAATCAAAATTTATTAACTTTATTTTACATGATTCAGGCTTGGATGGCAAACTAAATTTTGATGTTAAACAGTGTTCCCTCCCCAAACCTGTCCAATGTCTAGTAGTCTTCAATTTTACAAGAAAAACTTTTCATTAGGGAAAAAAAAAAGTAGTCCTTACTGCACTTAAAAAATTGCTGAATTGTTGAATAACAGCTCACCGACAAGTTATACATATGCATAGACAGGCAGTATAAGAGCTTATACACAGAAACTCAGCTTAGCTTAGCTGGGAACAGAAGTGTCATAAACTGTGTCACGTTACCTTCTCTTTATCACAAACTAAACACATACAGACTGTTCCCTGGCTCTACTGACACACGCTGTTATTTGTAAATCTGCAGTAAGAGAAAATTATTCATATAAAGCAGGGAACAGAACAGCCAGAGCTCTTGTTGCTGCAACCTGAAAGCAGAACCCAAAACTGTGCTTACCCCAGGCATTCACCCTCTCACCAGTGACTGGGCTGTGCTACCAGCTAACCCAAGTTACCACTTCTGCTTCAGCTCCGTGATCTCAGCTGCTTGAACCCTGGGATGGAGCCAAATTATGTCTATGTGTTAAGGTGCAATAACTAAAACCAGCATTTAACACATTCATTTTCCATAGCAAAATGAAGCAAAGGCACTTCCAGAAATGATCCAATTTCCCAGTAACAAAGAAATACAGTGTCACTGGGAAGATCTTATGAGAAACCCAAACTATGAAGGCCATGTAACTGACTGAATTAATGTTCCCCATTGCTTCACAAGGCAGTGTTGTTTCCCAGACCAGCTGCCCTACCTTTGATGTTGTCCTTGTAGAACTTGTTGCTCTCCTCCACTGTACTGAACCCAGCATACTGGCGGATGGTCCACGGCCTGTATGTGTACATGGTGGGGTACGGTCCTCGAGTGAAAGGCTTCACCCCTGGCAGCTCCTCAGGGAAGTCTTCCGTGTCCCTTTTGGAATATAAAGGCTTGATGTCGATCCCCTCTGGGGTGTGCCAAATTAAATCCTTAGGATTCTTGCCTTTCAGCTGCTTCTGAGCCAGGGCAGCCCACTCAGGGTGCAGCGGCTGCCTGTGCAGGGAGCGCCAGGCCAGGAGTGCGCAGCGGCACGGCCGCAGCCGCAGGACAGCGTCCCCGGCCCTCAGCATGGCCCTCAGCATGGCTCTCCTCACAGTGCGGGGCAAGCTGGACAAAATAAAAACACATATTTTGCATTACCATATGCATCTGACATAGGAGAAGTGAGGATGGAGAGGTCAAGCAGCTTGCTAAAGCCAGAACAACCCCTCAGGAGAAAAACAAAGTGTGTTTATTCATGCACTGGTTTGATAGACAGCCCTTCCTCTTGCCTTTCAACCAGACAACACATAAACAGAGTTCAGGAAAAATCCAACATTTTCCTCTAGCCAAGGAAAACATACCCTCAACTTATCTACATCCACATCTGAGATGTGTAACTTATTTCAGTCCCTCAGCATCACCGTCATTAATCAGTCACTGAAAAGACAGTGTGAGGCATGAAGATGGCAGCTACCCTCTCACCTTCACATCTCTCTCATCTAGGAATTCCTTAACGTCAAAAAGCGAAGCTTTTCTAGAGATGGGGCAGCTACAGCTTCTCTGGGCAACCTGTGCCAGTGCCTCACTACCCTCAAAGGGAAGAATTTCTTCCCAGTATCCAACATCACGGAGGCACTCTGCAGGAAGTGGGCTGTCAGAGAATTGCTGATATAATCATACACTTGGGAAAAGATGGCTTGGGCTGGATGGAAACTAGAGACAGGCTGAAAAAGAAAGGAGGAAAAAAAATGTGGTACGTGAGAACACAGGGACAATACGAGCTGCAGAGCTTGTCCCACCAGGCATGAGACTGATGTGGGGGTAACTTGAACCTTCCCTGTGAGGGTGGTGAGGCCCTGGCACAGGTTGCCCAAAGAAGCTGTGGCTGCCCTATCCCTGGAAGTGTTCAAGGCCAGGCTGGATGAGGCTCTCAGGAACCTGGCATAGTGGAAGATGGCAGGGGTTGGAATGTGATGATCCTCTCCAACCCAAATCTCTCTGTGAGTTCAGTAACTCCTAAAAGCTGTAAGCTCCTTTGCTTCTGCTCTCCATACCCTATTCTTGCACGTCCTTACAAAAATAAAACCTTTACAACTTGGCTCCAGGGGTCAGTCACCTCCTCACACTGCCTCATCTCTTTCACAACTCCCAAGAAACACACACTTCCCTGACACCTTTATGAGAAACCGTGCATAAAACTGGAAAGCATCTCTATCACTGCAGCAACACCCTCCGAACGTATGCTTTAATAACATATATGCTAAGTGTGGGATGCCTATAACCTGATGAGCACAGAGGAGCACAGGAGGAACACTCATTCCCTGCGGGGATGTGATGCTGCAGCCAAGATGGAAGGCAACCTGTGCCCACACCGCTGCATGGGTCACAGGATGGGTCAGGCTGGAAGGGACCACATCTGGGCTCCATCTCCCTGCTCAAGCAGTGTTGTCCCAGAGCACAGGGCACGGGATTGTGTCCAGACAGTTCCGGAATATCTCCAGTGAGGAAGACTCCACACCCTCTCTGGACAATCTGTTCGGTGCTCGGTCATTGCACAAGTAAGAAGTTCCTCCTCATGTTCAGGTGGAACTTCCTGGGATCAGTCCCTGCTCATTGCTCTGGTGCCATTGCTGGGCCCCACGGAGCAGCGCCTGGGCCCTGCCCTAAGCCCTCCCTGCAGACAGGGACACACAGGGATGAGGGTCCCTCTCAGCTGTGTCTCCTCTCGAGGCTCCCTCAACCTTCCCTTATCAGGGAGATGCTCCAGTCCCTTCATCATTGTCACACAGCACTGGACCCACTCCAGGAGGTCCGTGTCTCTCTTGTCCCAAGGAGCCCAGAACTGGACACAGCACTCCAGATGTGCCTCAGCAGAGCTGAGCAGAGGGGCAGGATCACTTCCCTGCTGGCAATGCTCTTCCTAATGCACTGCAGGATTATTCCTGCCCCGGTGCTGGACGCTGCATTTACCCTTGTTCAGTTTCAAACAATTCTTGTCTGCCCATCTCCCAGCCCCGCACCCCAAGGGAACCCCAGAGCCGCCCTGTCAGCCCCTCTCCGCACCTCTCCCTCCTCAGCAGCCACAGCCCGACAGGAACGCTCCGCTCTCCGTCCCGGTGCAGTGCCCGCCGCCGCCGCCCGCCCCCAACACGCCCCTCCGGCGGCCAATGGGGACGGGGGGCCGGGACGAGGGCTGCGATGGGGGATCAGGACGAGGACAGGGGTAGGGCTCGGGGCTCCGGACATGGACAGGGACACGGAAAGGGATCAGGATCAGGACAGGGATGGAATACCCCCGTTACCTGCCACCGGCCCCTCCGTCAGCGCGCGGCCCCGCGCACGCGCGGTAGGCGAGAGCGGCGTTGCGCGTGCGCCGCGGGGAGCGCGCGTTTGTTTTGTAACGTCCCGGCGGGCTGAGGCGGGACCGGCGGCAGCGCTGAGGAGGGGGAGGCAGCGCCTGGAAGGTGAGGCTTGGGGCAGGGTGAGCCGGGAGGAGAGGAAGGGTTTTGTGGAGGTGTTGTCCGCGATGCTATTCGGCAGCACCGGGGAGCAGGCATTTGGGGATGCGAGGGGGGTATGGGTCGGAAGGACTACAACTCCCAGGATGCATTGCCATGGAGGGGTAAATGTTCTAGGCGGTGTCGAGGATCGATGCATGCCGGGAGTTGTAGTCCATGCCTTATTTGCGGTCCGCTGCGAAAGCTGTACCACAAAATCGGTGGTTATGAAGGAGGAGAGAGGCAGGCCTTCTTTACCTGGTTTAGGGCTTATTTAGCTTGTGTGGAGCTTATTTGGCATATATTTACCTGGCATATGGTTTATTTATCTGTTGTAGGCCTCACTTACCCGCCCGGGGCTTATTTGTCTGGTGTCAATTTCGACAGTCGCCTGGTGAGAAGTGACAGGACCTGAGTGAGGGGAAAAAGTGGCCTGAAGGGGTGAAGGAAAAGCTGAGTAAATCTGAGTCGTGGTGCTTTAGAGACGAGAAGGGTGGTGGGGTTTGGGGCTACCCCTTCTGTGTGACTGCTTTTCCCTCTGTGTCTATAGTAAGTAAGAAAAGAAGTTGTAGGTTTAAACTGCAGCAGGGACCACTGTGCTTAGGTGCTAAGGTAAAAAGTTCTGGTAATTGGATGACTGCACTGAACATTAGAAAGATAAATCATAGAATCACAGAGCGTTTTGGGTTAGAAGAGACCTTAAAGATCATTTATTTCCAACCCTTTGCCACTGGCAGAGATACTTTCCAAATGGGGATGCTTTTTTAGTGGTCCTACATTTAGGTAAATTTGCAGGGTTTAGGCTCTAGGTTAGCAAATATACAAACATTTCATCTCATTTAGGCTCATTTGGGGCTTATTGAGTTGAGCTCAATTTCCATCATTTTGCTTTTTAAAGTATGGTTTTTACTGTATGGGATCTAGTTGCTGGATTTTAATTTTGTCTTTTTTTCCTTCTGTTCCCATTGGTTTACAGATAATGAAACCCCGCCACGCATCTTCCAATAAAATGGGGAAACCAACTGGTGGGAGATCAGCAAAAAATCCTTTTAAATCGGACAATCAACAAGAGCCTTCCAGCAAAAAAAAGGGAGCAGATGAGCAAGGAAGAAAACAAGGTCAAAAAAGACAGGTATTCATTATTTTGGATCAAACAAATTAGAAAAGTAACCAAAGTGGGGGGGAGGAGGAAAGAGGTATTTTTTTCCCTCATTGTTTTAATTGGAATTTATAGAGAATAATTCATTAACTAAGCATAGTCCTCTCAAGGAAATGCCCGGTGTGAAGAGCTCTTTTGAGCAGCCTTCAATAAAGTTTTTTTTTGTGGTCAGTGTCAAAGACTTCTGTCAGGCACTGACATAGCGTGTTCATAGGAGTAGATGAATGATTGCACAGCAGAGGATGTGCACAAGATTGCCACACTTGCTGTAAATGTGTCCCTTCGGCAGGTCCGTCGGACAATCAGAAGGGAAGTTAAGGAAGTGCAGGACTATTCCCCTGCAGGTAGGTTCCTGGTCTTCCATGTTAAATCTGAACTCTTACACCTTTGACTCTGATCTGACTGAACTGAGTCACAAAGCTGTCTATCCAGGTTTGACAAGTCATACCTTTCCCTTTTTTCCTTTGTGGTAACAGGAGAAAATGGTTCTTCAAAAAAGGTGAAGCTGTCCAGTGCTACAATAGGATCTTGGCAGCCTCTCTCAGAGAGCAGTAGGCTGTTCCTGGAAAGTGTAGTGGATTCAGTAGTACTGTAAGTGCCAAATATCCTGGTGGTTGTTCTTTGTTTCCACAAGGAATAAAGTAAAAATCATAGTATTATTTGAACTGGAAGTCAGTGTGTTTTTTGATGTGTTCTCTGCGCTTGCAGGCTTTGTGATGGAAATTCTGCCTTTATTTTCTTTCCAGATCTGTTTTGTCCCAACAGAGGGAGAGAAAAGATGATGTTCAGAAGGACCTCAATGTACTGAAAGAAAGGTAAGAAATTATAAATAAGAGGGAGAGAAGAGATTTCTTTTACCCAGTTGTTTTGTGCCATACTTTGAGAGCAAGCTGAAACTCTGTCTGACATAAAGCTGTATATCATGTTTCATAAAAGCATTTCCAGGTTTTACTAAAATGATAATTGTTTGGAAGCAGTTAAAAATGCTGCTTTTAGAACTTATCTGAAAAGCAGACGGGTCAGAATTGGAAAAATATTAGGCAAATATTAATTAATGTCAGTTTATAGTCAGGGAGTGTAGAGGCCAATGGCATATGAACTACACAAGGTCAGTGCAACAGCAAACATGAGAATATTGGGATTTCTTGTTCCTGGTTCCTTCCTTCGACACCTACTCCATGTGATTTTGGAAAACAATTCAAGACAGTTTTTATTCCTCTCTTCAGCCTTTTACTTCATTAACAGCAACTGAGTTTAAAACTAAAGTGAGATTAGTTTTTTCTCCAGAATTTTCATTTTTGCTTTGCAAAGAACTCCAAACAAATCATGCTTTCCTTTTCCTGTAATTAAAGGGTGCTGAGAAGTTTCAAGACTTTAAAGGTGCCTCCAGGGAAGCTGGGCAACCTGAAGAATATCCTGAGCCTTCAAATGGCAGAGAAACAAATGCTTGAGACAAATGAGGAGTCTTTGGTACAGCTGCAGGTATGAAAAGCAAGGAAGGGAAGAAATTACCTTACCAGACTGCTGCCTGTGCCTATGCTGTTGTGGAGGAGTGTCCAGTGTTCATTGTTGTCATCTACCTTTGCTGCAAAGCTGTGTCTCTTTTTGGATGTTTTTCAGTGACTCAGTGAATTCTGTAGGAAAGACTCACCATCTCTAAAGTAAATTTTGTTCTGTTTTTGTGTGTGTTTTGTTTTAGGAAGAAATAACTGAAGCAGAGCGATCAGCAGAGCGCATTGAGGAAAGTGTACAGCAGCTGCAGTACAAAATCCAGGAGCTCAAGAACCAGTTAGAGGAGGATGAAAAAGAGGCCAGGAAGGTATTTCTCATAAATACTTGTGTACTCCTATAACCTAGAGGAATGGGCTGACTTCCAGAGCTGTCCAAAACAAACTGTTTCTCAGGCAGTGTCGTTTAAGGAAGACCTCATTTGCCTTTGGGAATGGACCTTCTTAATCTTTCCGACTTCTTAATCTTTCCAACTTCAGTTGCAGTATTAAGAAGTTTGGTTTCAGGAAGGAGGTAATAACAGACAGGTTATTTTCCTACTTGTGTGCCTGATATTTGGGGTTTTGGATTGTTTTTTCTTTCTCTTCCTCTCTTTCTAGGTATTCCAGGAAAATGGCAGTGGAGCACTCCATCTTCCAGAACTCCCCAAGAGCAGTTTGCAGGCACCCACTCTGCAGGTGAGTGTGGAATATGTCTTTATATTTTCAGAGACGCTTTGGTTATGAGGAGGAAGGCAACAGAATATGCTTTTATCCCTTAACCTCTGCCAGAGGGGGCAGTTCTGAAAATTCAGAAAATTTGAATAGGTTTTCTTTTTCTTTTTTTTTTTTTTCTTTTCATTGAGAAATATCTGTTTATGTTTTAAAACCAGGACAAAACCCTAAAAGCCCTCCTTGTCCCTGGAAGTGTTCATGGCCAGGTTGGATGGGGCTCTAAGCAACCTGGTCTAGTGGAATCCTGTGGAAGGTGTCCCTGCCCGTGGCAGGGGGTTGGAACAAGATGAGCTTTAAGGTCTCTTCCAACCCAAACCAATCTGTGATCTTATGATTTAAAACATCACATGCCTTTTCCTAGAAACCCTATGGCCCTAGGGAACTTGTAATTTCTGAAATATATTTATGACTGCTGGAGAAGACTAATTCTGTGGCTTTGAATCTTTTTTTTTTGTTTTAGCTGTAGCTGGGCTGCATGAAAGTGAAATTCCTGTTACACTCGACAAAAGCTGTTTTTTTATTTGTTGTCTATCATTCTTTCCTTCCTTAGGAGGAAATTTTGAAGGTAAAGAACCAGAAGGGCCTTTTAAAGGATATGAATGCTATTCAACAGTCAGCTGACCTGAAGAACTTGTTAACCCTTATTGAAAAGACCTATGAGAAGGTGGATTTGCTTTGAGAAGCTCAAATATGTGGAGTCTCCATGCTAAGCTTGGAAACTGCTTTATTCCTAAGGGCCTTCCTGTTGCGACTGCTGAATTTCTGTTAAACCATTTTCTATTAATATTGGCATATAAATCTGTAGATACATTCTGGGACTCAAGTGGTTTAAGTCATCTGTCAAGGTTTTTTGTGGGTTTTTTTGACTTGGGATGACTTCTAATGGTGAGATATCCTCTCTTAGGAGAAGGGAAGGAAATGGATCCTAGGGTATTTGGGTGTTTTTACAGAATAAAGGAACTATTCCATTGTGTTTGCACTTCTGTATCTATATCTGTAAGTCACTGAAGGCAGTGTCTTTTACCAAAGTAGCTTTTATTTGGGAGTTTAATTTTTAAACTTGAAACAGGTAGTAAAGATAAGCTTCTCTAATACTCCGTTGTAAATCCCCTATTCAACTTTCTTACTGTTTTTTAATAAAAAACTGTCTATGGCAGGAAATTGAATAATTTTTATCAAATGTATGAAATAATTTTTACGTTTTCATTACTTTACAAAAGAACAACATAAAACAACATAAAGTACTTTCTCAGATCAAATTACCTGCTGGAAGACAGCAGTGCTCTTTACACTGACTTGCCACATAAACTGTTGTTCTTCTGTTTACAAGTTGCTGGTACTCTTAATGAGGCAAGAGCTAATTATTTCTCTTCTCCTATGAGGGACTGAAAGCCTCTCTGGAGTTAGAATCATGGAATATCTCAAGTTGGAAGGAACCCATAAGGATCTCTGAGTCCCAGTTCTTTGCTACTCACAGGATTACCTAAACAATGTAGGATTACCTAAACAATGTAGGATTAGGAAAACCAGACTAAGTACTTGCTTTATCCTGAATCACATGAAAAGGAATATAATTATTTAGAAATACTTCCCAAATTTGTGATCACTTGGCAAGGGGACCATTTACTGATACAACCATTACCCCAAAATAATTTAATCCAGAGTATGGGTTAAAGATTTTCGTGCATGCCAGGAAAAGATTAAGTAAAGATATACTCCTTTGCTTTCATTAAGGGTGATTTACTATGTGGGTTTTGAACTTCCTGAACCACATAGAGACCTCTTCCTTCTTAAAAATCTTTTATTTTGAAAAGAAAGCGTGGAGAAGGGCAGTGAGTAGGAGTCAGATACAGCTTCCACACAAGGAAGTTGAAATAGCAGTAACTGAAGAATGAGCTTCTGCACTACAGGGCTGGATAGTTACAGAGGCAAAACATAATTACTTTAATTTAAATTTATTCCTCAACACTGGGTGATTTATGATAGGCTGGCTATGGGTGTTGTTACTTTGAGGTTGTCATGCACACATAAACAGGGCAACATGAACCAGGGAACATAGACCCAGGCATTTAGGAGGTGGTCTTAGCTTGACTTGATGGTGGATACTCTTGGACAGAGTTGCAGAATGATCAAATTGTTGGTTTTGATGAGATCTGAAGCTTCTTCCAGAAGGCTCACTGTTGATCAGTGTATGTGGAGCTGTGACCTTTTGTGATTTTGCCTGGGAGTGTCTGAAACTTCAATTTCACAAACCTTGGCTTTAAGTAGGTAAGACGTTTTTTCTTGTGTGTGTTCTTTATTTACTGAGTTTATCCATTTAAAGAATAACCGGGAAAATCTTAATGAACCTCTGGATTCAGGTTAACTTGGCTTAAGGTTTTTCCTCAGAAGTGATCTACAACAAGTGCAGACTCTGATTTCTTTGCATATGGTAATGGAAGTAGGGAGAAGAGCCAAGGGAAGAAGCTGTGCTGAGGCACTGGGGAACATCAGGATATCCAGCCCAGCTTCAAACCCATCTGACTGCCAAGGTCAAACAGCCCTTCTGTTCTGACAGCCTGAAGCTCTGAACATCCCACTTTTATGTCCTAGTACAACTTAAGCACAGCTGCATGGTCCACATGTCTTTCGGGAAAAACCTGGACTTGGGAGCGTTTTTTGGGATGTGTTTTCAACAAACACTCATTACCGAGTGAAAATGGCAGCAAGAATAAGAAGGCTGAGGGTCTGTATTATTTAGCCAAGATTAGGTGATCTAAGAGATTAATCCATGAGCCATCAATTGTTCACACTTCTGGTCCATTTCTGCCCTCCCCCAATAAATAAAAAATAAAAGAACACCACTTTGGTTTGGAAGTACTGGAAACCTTCATTGAAATATGGATTATTGTGGTCAAAGAACTGAGAAGACAGATGTCATGGAAAAGTAATTTAAACATTTTAGAAAGACAATGGATGCTGATTAGAGCTCTAGGAACGTGCTACAGCACACATTTCATAGGGTTTGGGGATGACATTAAATGAAATGGCAGGGCTGAGGTCCAGGTCTGAGTTGGAAACTCCAGGTGGAGGGTGGAAGTTGAACCTCTGCAGGAGACTGGTGAAGAAGAGGAAGAGCTCCATTTTGGCAAGAGTCTCTCCAGCACAGATCCTCCGCCCTGGAACGAAATGCAGAACGACCACAGGAAAATCAGTGAGAGCTGCTTCAATATTGGAAGAAAAATACCCTTTTATCAACTCTTACTCTGAAAAAGGTCAGTGGGAATCCAGAACACTTGAATGTTATATCATAGGTCTGAATAAAGAACACAGTAGATTTTAAAAGTCTGTTGGGTACAAGTTACCAGAGAGAGAGGAATTTTGATCTTCAGAGGTATTGTATCAAAGCCAGCTGGTGATGGTTTTTTCTTTTCCTTTGTCTAAATGCTTGCATTTGGAGAGAAATGTATGGAAATGTATTCTGAATTCCTTAACTCCAGTTTTCAAAAACATCTGAATTTTTTCTTCATTTTCATATTCTTGCTCTACTTGGCTCAATTTTTGCATCCCAGACCAGCTGGTTTAGTCTAGACTTTGGGTCTATTTGTCTACTCATAGGCAATTTTTTATACTAAAATTTGTCAGCAAATTCCTTGAAGACTCATGAATGCTGGCTAGAGTGGGACTGAGAAGGAAGGTGGGGGAGATATTCTATGGATATTCAAAAGTGCTGTAAATAAAAGTTTTTCTCAGTTCTGTCAAATCCAGCAGCTTGTAAACTGCCTTATTCATAGCATGATGATTCAAGGCCAGAACTAACAAAAACCTGAACTAAAATTTGGTTTTAACTCCTCTGTGTGACAGAAAGTGGAAAATGAAGAGCTATTGCATGGCTGTTATGTGAAATAAGCCCTCCAGGGAATTCCCAGACCTGACACTCCCTGGATGTGTTTTCAGCTGGGACAATCTAGACATTTCAGCTGGAAAAGAAGGCCTGGGAACTGGAATTATCATAAGTTCTTCTACCAAAAATAAAATATTTGCTGTGTACTGGATGGTGAGTATGATAAAAAATCTTGTTCAAATATCATGCAGAGTTGAAAATATACGAATAGGATCAATAAAAAAATGGCGAATGTTGTGGATATGATAGAGAAGTTAGCCAGAGAGTGATGTATGAGAACTTAAAAAGAACAATTACAGAGCCTGCAAAGCAGGAGAAATGCCAGAGACGGAGCCGGGTTGGAATCTCCCATGCTTTGGCAAATGGTGCAGGTGTGTAAACTCAAGCCCCTTCAGTCCTTTGATTTTACACAGAATTTGGGGGTTTATATGACAACTCCTCCTTGTTGTCACACTATATGAAATCTTGACCCAGCTGACATTATTTGTGACTTTTTAAAAGAGACATGGAAAAATAAAGCAGGAAATGCAGAGAAGCACCTTTGCTGTGTGTTTTGTGTAAATGTGAAAGAGAACGCACCTGCTGAAAAAGGCATGAAAGCATCTTTCTTCACAAATTTCCCATTGGCATCAAGGAAGTGCTCCGGGTAGAACATGTCTGGTTTCTCCCACTGTGACTGGTCTTTCAGGACTGAAGTCAGTAAAGGGATGATGTAGGTTCCCTGCAAAATAGGACAGAGGAATGAATCCCTGGACAAATTCAGAAAGAGGAAATGTTAAAAGAAGCAATCCTGTAGGCATCTCACCTTGGGAATGAAATAGCCTTTGAGGGTGACATCCGCAGCAGTCTCATGAGGCAAATCCAGTGGCAGGATATTGGCAAACCTCTGAATTTCATGGATGACAGCGTCTGTGTATGGCATCTGAGCTCGGTGCTCGATCCGGGGCGGGTTGGACCCTATCACTTGCTCTATCTCTTCTTGGACCTTTTCTGAAGAAAGAATCAACTCTAAGATACAAGGATTCATTTACCCTGAGACGCACTGTGCTTTACTATCGTAAATTATAATAGATCTGGAGTGCAAACCATAAATTCTCCAAAAATCCTTTTTTTTCCTTTCAGAAATAATGGGAGGTGAACAGGACTACAGTGTTTGATTGATTCTTTACCAACAAGAAACGTAAAGACTTTTTTCTGCCCTCTCTTCTGTCTAAAGATCCTTGTTCTGCCCAGGGCTTGTCTCAAAATCCCCATTTGACTCCGAACAGCCCTGTACCATCAGCTGGAATGGAGATGCCAGACAAAGGGCATCTGAATCTTCTCAGGTCCCTAAAGCCTCAGTGCAGTCCGTTCAACATCTGCACAGGCCTTTGGTTTATCAACAGTTTCTGAGGGAAACCTGGAACAATTTCACTGACCAACACAGGACAGCTCTTTTCTTACTAATTGATGAGATTTCCCTGAGCGAAGGGCCTGGCCTGTATGAACTCTGTGTTCTGCTCCTGGCTGACCAGTGTGACCCTCACACAGGGTGCAGAGACAATAATTGGCTGGAAACCTCAGCTTTTTGTAACTTGGCCTATTAAAAGACACATTGTTCCTCCAGGTTCCTGTTTGGTCCCTAATGCCCTGAGTGTAACGGTATCTACCATAAAACCACTTACTCTGGATTTCGGGGTATTTTAGCATCAGCAGAAAGCCCCAGTTCAATGTGGTGGAAATTGTCTCAACACCAGCAGTAAACAAATTGCTCACCAAGCTAAGCAAGTTGTCATTGTAGAAATACCCATTGGTAGTGGATTTCTCCTGAAAAAAGTGGTTGAGATAAAAGGAAGAAAACTTAAAGCTTTCCATGTGAAAATGTAATTTATGTAGATAAACATTTGCTAAGAAATAAATCCTATATTTTCAAAAAGTGTGAAAGACAAGGAAGAGCTTTGGGCTTGTGCCTGGAGACGAGTGCTGACATCTCTCTGTATTTACTGGGGCCAGCTACAAAGAGAGCTGCTTTCCCCATGGGGAAGGTAACCCAGATGTACCAGAGACCCCCAAATAAGAGTCCCAGTAAAGCCCAGGTAGTGATTTTGTTCCGTAATACATTATGTTTCCAAAAGAGCCACAAGGGCACAACAGAGAGAGCAGATAAAAAGATGCAGCCTTGGTAAATATATTGATACAGTCTGAAGAAAATAAATAAGGATAAATGTTTGCTGATTAAAAGAGGTTGGAACTTTACCAACATGAAGTATCTGTTCAACTCTGCCACTTTGTTATATGTGTTTTCTCAAACACAGCTTCCCTAAAGAAATTTAACTGTAATTGTAAGAGCTGAAAGGAAATCATAAATGTCTTCATAGAGCCATAACATTTGGAATCAACAAGAAAAGATTCAGTTACCTCCTGCTGTTTAATCAGGAAAGCATCAATTAAACTTCTTTGGTCATTTCTGTCCAGATTTTTGAGATGTTCTACAAAAGTAACTCGTACAAAAGCATGGAATTCATCTCTGTTTCGGAGGAGAGGCTTGTTAGCCCTTAGGAGGAATCCAAGGTATGGGAAGAGATTGTACATCTACGAGAATGGAAGTTATTAGAATTTATCAGCCAGAGCTCTGAAAACACTACAGAAGCAAATTAGCAACATTTGGCCTATTTTGCAGATACAAAGTCGAAAACTTAAGATTAATATTTTGTTCTATAGAACATGAAAAAGTGACTGGATGAATTCATGGTAGAAAAGTCATCAAGGACCACTGAATAGATGTAAAAATCTTGCACCAAATTACTATTTTTCAGGAGTAGTGTAGCTGTCAAGCTCAAACAGCTTCAAGTTGCCCCCGGGGAGATGGAAATGCTGGCCAGAGACTTTTTTGATTGTTTTAGCCAGCTCTTCCACTAACATTTTTTTTCTTTTTTTCCAAAGCCTAGAGAAACATAAATCAATCCAGTGTGTGGTAGCATTGCATACAAGTATCAGAAGGTATTTTTTCCTCATTAGCACTCTTCAAACTATATCTTAAATATGTTTTTGAGAGACTGGGGGCTTGATTGTTGACTTCATGATTCTCAGACGGTCTCTCAAACTTTTTTTGTCCAAGAAAGTGCTTTGTAAACCTATGATCTCTCAAAGTCTCAGATTTTCCTGTTTAATACAAGAAATTGACTACCAGTATTGCTATTTTTCCGTGGCATCCAGTGGAACAGCAACATTAACGTGTGAATCATTACCGTAACCAAAGGTTTCCCAGCAAGTCTCGTGCTTTCATTGGTCAGATTTAGAAGTCTCACAAATCTGGAGTCTTTGTAGTCAAATCGTTTTCCAAGCAATATTGACACAATTATATTAGCAACTGCAGCATTAATTATTTTGCTGGCATCAAAGGGCTTTCCTAGACAAGGAGCAAGAGAATATATTACATCGTGGCAAGAGATGTAATTTTCAAATGTGAATATAATACTAATTATTGCTATTTATTTCATTGATTTATTATTGATTTTTGCTATTATTGATTATTATCCACTGTCAGAATAGCATACCAAGACACAAAAATGCCAGAGGAGCCAAATTCATCAAACTGAAGTACATTTCATAAAAAGGTCTGAACTTGAGAAGGCTCAAAAAGCCTCTGCATACTTGGACAAAACCTTAGAGGTGCTGAGGCCCTGGCACAGGTTGCCCAGAGAAGCTGTGGCTGCCCCATCCCTGGAAGTGTCCAAGGCCAGGTTGGATGTAGCTTGGAGAAATCTGGGATAGTGAAGGGGTTCCTGCCCATGGCAGGGGGTCAGCTGGATGGTCTTTAAGGTCCCTTCCATCTCAAACCATTCTGTGATTCTACAGGTTTGAAGAACGAACAATCCACCCACCTTCCTGCGAAGTGATGGTGTCTGCCAGGTGCCCGTACTCCTCCAAGATTCGATCCTCAATGGCCTTTTTGCCCATCCCAAAGTCTCGTAAGGCTGTGAGGGTAAATCTTCGCATCACCTTCCAGTTTTCACCGTGAGCAAAAACAACCCCTGAGACCAAGAGAACATTTCAAGGTGGCAGAAGATTTTAAATAATTTTGTAGGCATAGAATGGAGCTGTTTAGTAACAGTCACTTTTAAAACAAGTTAAATTCATCCGGATGAGGACAAACACCACTGGGCCTCTAGGTATTTTTAATCCTCAGCAATAGGGTTATTACACAAGCAAAGGATAAACTATTTAAAATTTATTTAATCAAATCTTAAGAAGAATATATATCCTAGAAGACACTTGTCACTGAAAGAAAGTGGGCATTGGAAATTCAAGTTTGGACTGCTGGTCACCATACTTTGGAAGTGGAATTGAAAGGAGATCTCTGATGACTGCAGGAAAAATGTAAGTAGGCACAAATGTCTTTAAAATTTAGATAAGGTCTTTAAACCTCCACCATCACTGGGCTTTTTTCCACTCAAATTGTTACACATTTAACTGATGACTTAAGCTTGTTTTTTTTCAAATAAAATAAAATGAAAAGCAAGCTTCTATGCAATAATATGATCAAAAGATGCAGCTGTTAAAATGTTCACAGAATTATTCCTGAATTTCTCCAAATATCTTTGGGGATATAAATATGAAACTCTTATGCTAAATTAGAATGAATTTTGGGTGTGAAATTCTTATTTTGAAACCCACCTTAGTAGAGAGTATTTCCCTTTTTAAAATACATCCCCAATTCTCTATGTGTTACATGCTATCTATTGTCACATTCTGAATTTAAAAGCACTATTTATCACTTGAAATGATGAGCAACAGTAGAATATTAATTTCAGAAAAGGTAGTTCTGTGATAAACCCGAAAAGCCGCAAGTCCAGAGCCATGTAATGAGAGCTAGAAATGCTTCTCTGGAATGGATGCCCTGGTCTAGATCCTGAAGGTGTGTCACTATCCATTATCTGTTGCTGTGGTTATTTTTAGAGTTATGGTTGTTTTGTTGCCACTGTCAGTAGTTTTGAAGTTGAATAAGCATGCTGAAGTCAATGAAATTGCTCCCTGTTTCCAATGCTTTTTGTGATGTCTGATCCAAAGTGTTGTCCCAGCTCCTGCTTTGTCTATAGGAAAAAAAAATTGAGTAGATCAAGCTGATAAGGAAAAATAAGACCAACTTACCATTTCCTTTGGTCAAATCCTCAAAGACTGGGATTTTAGGTCTCTCTGCAAATGCATCTGCCTGGTTTACGAGAGCTTCCTTCACTGTCTCATACCCAGAAATCACTACGACTTTCCTGTGCCCCATCTGAACACTGAAGACTGGACCATATTTTTTGGACAGCTGTCAGGAGAAGAGAACAGTGATTTACAGCTTTTACAGCTTACAAAGAAATTCATCACCCTTTCCAGTGCTGCCTCTGGGTTACTAGCATGTTAGATATTTTCCTGACTGCAGGGAAAGACACTTGATTTAAATGTTGGGAATATGCCAGACATTGTGATGGATAATGACTGAATGGCACAGCTGGGAGAGGAGTCCACTTGTGCTAAATTGAGCAGAAGTGACAAGAGCTGAAACCCCAAGTCAGCAAAGAATTGCACTGACAGCTCTGTCTTCCCTCAGAAACCCTTGTAAATTCTTGACTCATGTCTTCACACTTCTCTCTATGCTATTGTGTTTCTTTTGTTTACAGGCTAAACCTGTTCTAACCTCTGGTATCATTAATGTATAAAAGAAACCCAGTTTGTTTCTGGCCTAGGACTCAGCATTAGGTAAATTCAAACTTCTTATACATGACTACATGAGCCATGAATCTGTCTCAGAGAAAACGTGGTACCTTTTTAGCTGGTACAGGTAGATTTATTTTTCTGTAACTTGGTGTTCCTGATTCTTCTGACAACTGGAGGGGGTTTTTCTGACCGCACTTATTTTCTAGAGGGTTTGCAGAGAGAAACAGAAGGCAGCTATCTTTAGCATCAAGATGCAAAATGTTCAGCAAGTGGTAAGCAAGTATAGCCAGCTGAAATAACAGGAGCAGTGACCCAGATCTGAATTATGCTCAAGTCAGAGAACCAACCTCCAGCATTAAAATGGAATCACTGTATTAGAGCAGAGACATGTTGGTTCTGCTGGCCTGAAAACAAATGGAACTTGCTTTTGTAAATGTGATTGGGCTGTGTTGGAGAGCTACAGTGATATTCCAGATATTGCATCTAAGCAGTCTTTTGATTTGTGGGTGCAGCATCCATACAAGTGCAAATATCCATTTCAAAATCATCAGCAAGGAGGATGTGTAATTTTAATGTCTAAGCAGAAAAAACACTAAGGGAGGAGCAGGTTCATAGAATTCTTCTGACTCAAAGTCAGCAAAGCCCTGTAATCAACTAGGTAAAGAAAGCACTAGAACAAAACAGAAAGATTTATTATTTTGGCAAGGATTGGCCCTGAATATTAAGAGTATATAGTTATATCTGGAGCTTTTGGGAAGAAAAGAGGAGAGAGAGATGAGAACATTGATAAATCAGTGAAGGCAAGATGCTTCAGTCACAGCTCCAGGTGCATCAATCAGTGGAAGGCAGGGGAAGTCTGACCATATATCAAAATCATTCCTTATTTAGTTGCCTTTTTCTCAAAATTACCACAAAAAAATGGTGGGCACTTGCTATTAATTTGAGAGTTGTTGAAGACTGAAACCTGGATGCATGGAGAAAGTATTACAGTAAAAAAAAACATGCTGCATTCAACAATTTCTGCTCAAATAACCATCTCCTAGTCCCTCGCTAAAGGTTCATCCATGGATGCAATACATTGGGTGCAATAGGAGGAACTCTCAGACATCTTGGACTATGGGGCTCAGTGACAGAACCAATAGAAAAGAAAATGAGTACCTGTAGATAAGTCCTGTAGGGTCTCTTCAAATCAAACAAAAGAAGGTTTCCAATTATAGGTAATGGTCTTGGTCCTGGAGGAAAATTCTGTCCTTGGTTGTTCCAGAAACCTGCTGTTTTCAAAATGGATAGAAAAGCCAGGAGCAGCACTAAAACAATGGAAGTGCTGCTGTTCCAGAAACTTGCTGTTTTAAAAATGGATAGAAGAGCCAGGATGAAGACAAAAGCAAAGGAAGTGCTGCTGTTCCAGTCCATCTCTATTCAGCCAAGTATTTGCCACAGAAGAGAAAAGAGACTATGTGGACTCCGGATCTCTGTCCTCCTGCAAGAATTTTGCTTGAGAGGCTCTTGTGTTAGTCCATAAACCTCTTTTCCACTTGCAATGAATGACTTGTTCTCTTCCCTTGTGCTCCCTAATGAATCCTCAGAAGGGTACAGGGGCAGGTAAATATTTGCTAACCAGTGTGTGACTGGGTGAGAGTGTAGGTCACCAAGCAAGTGTGAAAGTCCAAGAACATGGATAACTGCAGGTCATCAACCTGACATTTGCTATAAAAGCCATAAATTCTGCATGCTGTCCAGGTTACTGATTAATCATGGTTTTGTCATTAGTACAGATATCCTTGATACCCTTGAGAAATCAAAATTTCACTGCGCAGGAGAGTAGAGCACAGAGATTAATTTTTTTAAAGTGTTTAGGGGTGACATAACTTTGATTCCATTGAATTCATTGGGAATTTCAAATCACAGAATCATGGAATGGCTGAGGTTGCAGGGGACTCTGGAATTCATCCGGTCCAGCCCCCTGCTCAAGCTGGGCCGCCAAGAGCCAGTTGCCCTGGACTGTGCCCGGACAGGTTTTGAATATCTCCAAGGAGCTAAACAATTATATGATCCTGAGGAGGGTCATGCACACATAAACAGGGCAACCTGTGCCAGTGCTTAGTCACTCCCACAGCAAAAAGTCTTTCCTGATGTTCAGAGGGAAACTCCTGCGTTTCAGTGTGTGCCCATGGCCTCTGGTCCTGGCATTGGGCAAACACTGAGAAGAGTCTGGCTCTGATCCTTATTTGATCCTTCTCCCGGGTGTTTATACTGGTAAGATCCCCCTGAGCCTTCTCTCCTCCAGGCTAAATTCCCACCTCTCTGCATTTCGTCATATAAGAGATGTTCCAGTCCTTCCAGAATCTTTGTGGCCCTTTGCTGGACTCTCTCTAATCTGTCCATATCTCTTTGGTACTGGGCATGCCAGAACTGGACACAGCACTGGGAAAAGATGTCCTCTGTTGGCTGAGGAAAGAGGGCTGAGGCACAGCCTGACTCAGGTGCCTCAGAGTCTAAGAGAGTGAGGTGTCTCAGAGTCTAAGAGAGTGAACAGCAGAGGAGAAGGTGTTGAAAGAAGAAGCCAAGGGGAAGACTGGACAGAAAAGCTGAGCCACAGCCCACAGAACAGTGTTTGGAAGAATTTTCTAGTAGAAATCTAGAACACTAAATTGCATGTGGCCTTGAGGCCAGAACCTGAAGGTTGTGTGAGGCAAAGTGCCTCAAGGCTGAGCCCCTTGTCCTTCTCTCCCAAAAGTATCAGGATCCCTGCAGGATGTGACCAGAGGAAGAGGAGAGGAGGGAATGAGGGAATTCCCCAGGGAATGGGGGTGCAGAGACCTAGAGGAAGAGACCCCTGGCACATGGCTGGGAGCCTGGGAGGGGGGCTCCAAGCCTGCTCTTGGATGGGCTCACCCTGAGCCTGCTGCTGTCCCCAGGGGCTCTGAAGGTGGAACCAGGACATTTCACCTACCTGGAAGGCGTCCTGGGAAAAGTCCAGGGCCAGTGTCCAGCTGTGCTCCAGATGGCCTGATTCTATTTCACCTTCCCAGAGTAGGTAAAAAGGCACTGAAAATGTCGAGTTTTCCACATATATCTGGAATTTAACTAATAGCAAGGAACTGAGAGGAGGTTGAAAGGTGAACATTTTGCAGGAGGCTTGAGATGAACAGGAAGAGCTCTCCATTGGCAAGAGGAGACGTATTTTATTAACATACTTTGTGAAAAGGTTGATCCCAGTAAGAGAGAAAGAAGACATACCCAAGAAATGTCAAACAAATACAGTTGGTCATCTGATCATTCAATTCATGCATTTATTCAGCAACAGATTTGAATACAAATGCTAAAGGAAAGCGTGTCAGCAAATATTCAGCCAATGGCTTTCAAATAAATTTTCTTTTCAGTAAGGAAGTACAAAGATACTGCTCTGACAGAGGTAGGACTGAAGAACTTTAAGACAGCCTTCAAAGCTATGGTGACCTACTGGTGTTCTGGAAAGGACTGACAATGAGCTTGACCTTTGGTTAGTTTAAAGAAGATATCATTAAAGCTTTTACTCATTAAAAAAAAAACCCAAACAAACCACAACACCTTATTTAAGCTTTTTTCATGTAAAAACAAGTCGAAGTGAGAACAAAGGTAAGACAGAAAGAGTATTGAGCGGTTATTGGAAGGGATAAAACATTGCCAGTCTTTATCAGAAAGAAAAGAAATGCTGATGACCGTGAACCTCAAATTTGGAGTAGCTGTACTTTAACTTTTGTTTACTTTTCAGTCCCATCCTCTAAGCTCATCCTCCACTCTGTGTATTGTTTAACTCCTTACTTTCCTTTCCTGCCAGTGCAAGGCTTCCTCATGGAAGAACAAAAGACTTCTTAGTAAAATATTTTAAGCTTAAGTCTTTTAAGTGTCCAGTCACGTATTACACAGCAGTTGTAACTAATTAGTAATGAAGATCTGCTGATTCAAGGTATTCAAAACTTTGATTAATTGGGAAATATCCAACCAAAGAAAACACCCTAAGCCAGAGAACCAAATGCCACTGGATGTGGAGGTGAGCAATTAGGGTAAAAACCTTTGGAAAAACAAATCATACACTTCAAGGGCACAGTCACATGGAAAAGAAAGTAACATGTAAAGCTCTGTTTAAACAAAAGGATTAATCTCCTTACTCTGTTTTTTGAGAGAACCTAAAGGATTGAGTTCTCTGGGGGAGGAAACTTCTGAAAAAGAAGTCAGTGGACAATAATGGGGACTTAGAGGATGAGAGTATGGATTACTATGGAAAGATTATAAGGAGAACTGGAAAACAAAACTGTACAGTTCATTTTTTCCTTTTTGATTTAAAAAAACCCCTAAATGTAATTATCGAGGTCATCATTCACAAGAGAAGGTTCAGGTTGGATGTTAGGAAAAAATTCTTCACTGGAAGAGTGGTTAAACATTGGAATAGGCTCCCCAGGGAAGCAGGGGAATCACCATCCCTGGAAGTGTTCAAGAAGTGAGTAGACACGGCACTTCTCAATGTGGTTTACTGGCCATGATGATAATCCATCCAAGGTTGGACTTGATGATCTTGGAAGTATTTTCCAACCTTAAGGATTCTACAGTTCTGAAAGATTTACTGACAGTGAGTTGTACTTCCTCACTCAGGTATTCCTCTGTGGTCAGCACTCAAAACTAGTGAAATTACCTCACCCCTTCAAGGTGAATGAAAGACCCCCTGAATCTCCAAGTAGGAATTTGAGGGGTGAAATTCATGTATTGAAGATAAGGCTTTTACAGTCTGTCCACAGATGGAATCTTTTTCAAGTGCTTCAACACTTTGTAAATTATGCACAAAATACTTCTAAAATCTTTACAAATGCAATATTTACATTCTTAAGTGCCTACCCCGTTTTCACAAAAATGAACGTGTGAAAGCTTTGAGAGGACAAAGGATATCTTACAGCCAGCAAGGTAGAAGAGAGTCAGTCATTGCACATCTTCGAAAGAGCTTATCTGAACTAAAGTGTGATACAACAAATGTATTTTTATTCATGGATAGAAATCTGACATATGTAGCAGTGTACAGCTGATATAACATATGGGACAGCCCTGCCTAGTATCTTTCTAAAGATTTTCAAAGGTTGGACTTGATGATCTTGGAAGTATACTGCTTTTTATCAGCAGAACTGCAAATATATGTGCTATTTTATATGAAAGGAGTTTTCCCCTTAAGTCTGGTAAGTAAGACTTGAAGTAAGACCTTAATATAAAAAAAATCTTGGAAGTTCACCCACTTTGGCCTGTTCTTTGGAGACATTAGCAGTAGCTTTCCGTGAATGATGGATTGAGGCACCATGTTCCTTCTGTTTGATTTCCGCTTCCCATCCATTGTCTCTCAGTGGAATATCACGTGCACAAAGGCACCTCATGGAGTTCCTTCAGCTACCTCAATTTTTGTCTCTGAACTGAGCAGCCACTGACATCACTTCTTGGGTAGAGTTAATTTACTTTAGCTTCAATTTTCTTCTTTCTGCTTCCACATCTTTTAGGAGACAGTGACTTCAGAGTCAGTGACTCACCCCATGGAAGTTCTCTGCCGAGTCTTCTGTAGGTTGAACATAGTTTCTTTCCAATCAGTTTCAAACAATTCATGTTTTTCTGGAGCTGGCATTAGTTCAGGTTATATTTATTGACGTTAACACTGCTACAATCCACTTATTACTGTTGAATAGAATAAGACCTATTATGCAATCACCTGGTTTTCATAGCTCCTACTCAGTTCCCTTATTGTGTCCTTGAAACTAACTAAATCTATGACAATAAATAAATAGATGTATGACAATAATGAATTTTTTTTACAATTTCACTTTCTTCTCTCTTTCAATAAACGTATTAACAATGAATTCTGATACTCATATTGCCTCTCATGTTGCCTTATCAATCACTGTATTCTGTGCTTTGCCATGAGAACTATTTCAACATTTTTCTTCCTGTCATAATCAAACTTCAAAATACAGCACATTTTCTCCTCCATCGGAAAACAGGACAACACACTTTCTTAAAAAGTTAAGCTGGGATGCTGTGGTGAAAATTTTGTTTGAATCCAAATAAAAAATTTTAATTCATTTCTTCGTGGTTACCCCTATACAGCTGAAGGATGTAACTTAGAAATCTTGCAATTATATATATTACCCTGTAATAACCTTGAAACCCAAAGGTTATTACAGCAGCTATAGTGTTGTCAGTGACGACAAAAGATAAAATATAATTTCAAAGAGGAGTTTGTGGTGCCTTTTTCTGATGAACAAATATATTAGAAGGACTTAATTTATTCACCTGAGCTTGGCATAATGACTAAGTAATGTAAAATCAAGCTTGTTTTCTATTACAAAAATATAGCTATCTACAGCCCTTTCTTAAAAACCTGGTGTGGTTGGGACAACACTTGGATGTTGTTTCATTGTTTCTTAGCATTAAAAACATAAAAGAGAATCATTAGGACAAATATTGCAGATTAATTATTTTTCTACATGGCAGCTTCAAATCTGCTGTGCTCATCACGGTGGCTGGAGTAAATTTCAGGTACTGTCTCCTCCTCTGGAACCTACCATGAAAAATAAAGAAGAGTTCAGTTAAGGGTATGTAGATTTGCTTTTGCCATAAACGAAGACTAAAATGCACTGAGAATGTAATTCTATTTGTATATATTATATGTCTGTTTAACATTGACACAGCCTGACATGAACTGTCAATTCTGGATACTGAGGGATGAACTCAGGGTTTTCTTCACACAAGAAGGAGTTTAATTCATTAAAAAAACTAATAAAATTTCCTTTTAGCATCACATTTTATTTACAAGGAATGTCTATCATATATACTTCTTGCCTTGCCTTCTTGGGTTTGTCCTGGCATAAAGGATAAAATTAAGAATATGTCATCAATCCCTGATAAGGAAGAGGATACCTGATACAATGAGCAAGTAAGAGAGAGATAAAGGCCTCCACTGTGATATCAATTTGTTGTCTCTATTTCTGCTTTTTGTTCAAGGTGAGTCCAGTGAAAAAGGCATGATTACCTAAGAAGTCCAAAAAAGATCCTGAAGGTGGCCTTGATAAATTCACAGCCTGAGGTAGAGCAGCATTTTTGAATTTTGAAGAGGCAGCTTTTCTGACTCATGTGTGCAAACCACAAAGCCCAGGAGAGCAGGGCTGCAGTGGCTGTACATCCTCCAACATAATGAAAATGAAATGAGGTTGTGTCTTACCTCCCAATAAGCAGAGTCATCAAAGCAGTTCTGGTCAGATACTTGCCCCAAGAAGGGCAGCTTTAGAATAGCACCTGCAGAAAAACCAGCATCAGAGGTCAAAAAAATGAAGAAAATGACCAAATAAATGTCCCTGGGCAGCCAGCTAAGTTTTCTGATTTGTTTCCTCATCTACAGAACTGCCCAACCATTCTGGGGCATCAGGTCATTCATTCTGAGAGGTGATGCAGATTTCTTCATATAAACATAAAAAATAGCATAAATAAGAGCTTGTTTTTAATTGACCAGATTTCAGACCAAAATATTCTATTTCAGCCTGATTTTTTTGTTTGTTTGTTTGGAAGTATTCACAAACACATGGAAATGGGTGACATCTCATCAAGTATGTCTTGATTTCAAACTACTTTCTGTTCAGAATTTTAAGTGTCTGAATCTAGAGAAGAATTCCATCCAGAAAAACACCTTATTATTCCTATAAATATAAAATTCAGTATCTTTGGAGCATGTATTCAGTAAGATATCTAGAATCACAGAATCATAGAAACATGGAGGTTGGAAAAGGCCTCCAAGATCATGAAGTCCAATCCTAAATCAAGCACCATCTTGTCAACCTGACCAGAGTACTGAGTGCCACATGCAGTCGTTCTTTGGACACCTCCAGGGATGGGGACTCCACCACCTCCCTGGGAAGCCTCTTTCAATGCCTGACCACCCTTTCAGTGAAGAACTCCTTCCTGACGAGCCTGAACTTCATTTGAAGACAAAAACATTAGAAAATTGCTTTTCCATATTTGAGTTTCTGCCATCGTGCAATCACCCATTATTTCAATTCTGTATTATTCACACGAAATTGTTGATACATTTAAGTTCTCCATGGAGAAACCTCTAAATTCACACGTGTTTTAGTCGCTCTATGCAACATACTGACCTGTCAGTGCTCCTCCCACCAGTGCAACTCCAAGTGTACTGCCCAGGGCAGCAGCCTGCATGCCAGGAGTAAGCAGGCCGTTCCTGAAAAGAGTAGAAAACCAAACCATTGCCTATCAAAAAACTGTTACACTTTGAGACTGATAATCAGTCTTACAACACCATACTTGCTGCATGATGGACAAGGTGACTCATAGGAAAATATCCTAGAATCTTTAAGGCTGGAAAAGATCTCCAAGATCATCGAGTCCAACAAATCCTACCATTGCTGTGTACAAGACGGGACTCATGACTTTGATTTAGCTTTATTTTAGGCTACAGATGAAAACAAGTTATTTGAGAAAGTTATTAATGTCCTGTAAGCCACTGGAAAATACTCCCTGTTGTCAAAAAGACCAGCATTTCATCTTTTTGGAGTCTTATGAGATAGTGGAAAAAACCCATTTTGCTTTTTTTTTTTTTGGAAATCCTACCATTACCAGCAGTGTAATTGTAGAGTCATAATAAAGATTTTTCTATGTTTGAATGGTTCAGTGTGCTGTTTCTTTATGATGTTTTAATTTATTTATTTTTATTTGAGCTTTTAATCTGTGACAAGCTTGTCATTTAAACAGTGTGTTAAAGGCAGGAGATCAAGAAGAATCCAAATTAAATGAGAATACAATGCCTGACATCAAATCAAAGATGCATTTCTGAAAAAAGATCATAATTATATCCGAAGAAGGTAGTAAATTCGGATAGACAATCAAAAATCAAAAAACTTCTTCCTTCTCTCTATAACTCACCTCATTTCCCTTTTTGTCGCAGTTACTATGATACCAGCGATACCTCCCAGAATTCCAGGTAAACCATGTAAATTATGAACTCCACAAGTGTCTTGAATTTTCAGCTTGGATGCCAACACGGGCTGAAATGAGGGGAAATAGGAAGTTTATAGTGAGTTTATAGTCTTCCATGATCTCTAGATTGATATGCAAAAGAAAGAGCAGAAGTACAAGAATTAAATAACTATTAAGAAAGAGCAGAAGTACAAGAATTAAATAACTATTAAAAGTCACCATTACCTGGAGTTTACTGTATCTATCCACCCTGTGTAGCAAACCAAGGCAGCGCCAGGAAAGCCAAAGAGAAATAAGAAATGGGAGCAGAGCTGGGTCCCCAATACTTACAGTCAGGAACTGGAACCCAAGGACAGAGACAATTCCAGCAATGACCCCAATGAACATGGCAGAAAAAGGGTGGATTGCCATGTCAGCACAGGTACCCACTGCTACTCCTCCTGCCAGGGTGGAATTTTGAATGAGAACCTACAAAGGGGACACAGAGGAGGAGGTGACACGTTAGGAAGAGAGGCTTGTTTTAGGGCTGAGTGCCTCTGAAGGCTCTCTTGCACATGCTGGGCTCAGACAAATGACTGCAGCTGCTGGAAAGAAGTGGGTGAAAACAGGGCTGGATTTGAGGTCAAGGGGACAGAAGGTTGTCAGCCTCGCAGCCCCAAGCTGGTTTGGTTTTGCCTGCTGTGCAGCTGCGCTGTGAGATTGCCAGGGAACAGGTCATTGCCTTGAGAGACCTATTTTGGCTCTTGTAATAAGGAAACTCAAGTAGGACCATCTTCGGAATAAGATCTAAAAGTCCACCTGAACACTGGACTAATGTCGCTATGGTCCAGCAGGTTCTGTGGGCAAGAGAGAATCATCACAGGATCACTAAGGCTGGAAGAGAGCTTTCAGGCTATTGAGTCCATCCATCAATCCAGCACCACCACCATGTTCCCTGGACAGTCTGCTGCAGTTTGAATTAAAAACAGCTGGCACTGTTTAAATGCCAAGGGCTTTCCAACCCCTTCTGTGAAGAAATTTTTCCTTACATCCAGTCTAAACCTGCCCTGGTGCAACTTGAGGCCACTTTCTCTCATCCTGTCACTTGTTATTTGCGAGAAGAGACTGACCTCCACCTGGCTGCACCCCCCTCCCTCAGGGAGTTCTGCAGAGCCAGAAGGTCACCCCTGAGCCTCCTTTTTTCTAGGCTGACCCCCCCCACCCAGCTCCCTCAGCCACTTCTCATCAGACTTTTTAGCTTTTGCAAGTGTAATAGCTCTAATTCTGGCCACAGCATGAGCAAAGGCTCCAGATAGCCTGGACAGATAGATGGGCACTGGGAATCTGCCTACTCATGCTTGTTACAGAGGGTTGACTCAATTTAATGGGGGTTATAATGTCATTCTTACCATACTGAATTTGCCTCTTTTATCCACCAAGCTGGAGAGGGCAAATGTTACGATGGTACAGGCAGCCAAGGAGTAGTAAGTGTTGATAATGGCTGTTGCCTGGGCTTCAAGGCCACTTGCAATGGCAGAGTTGAAACTGGGCCAAAAAAGCCAAAGGAACAGGGTACCTGGATGAATAGAAGTCAAAACAAAGCAAAAGCTATTTAGTCACAGGGGCCAACACAACAGAGTGAGCTACAAGAAACGAGGGTGATGATTAATAAGAAACATGGAATAGCCAAAATTCTGGAAGAAATAATAGAATATGCAGAAGCTTTTGACACTGAGAGCTGGGATTTTGACACATGGTCTCTGTCAAATCTTACTGGAAGGCTTTAATGACCCCTTGTCATGCCCCACTCACTGCCAGAGCTCACCACCACTGTGAAACCCCAGCCAGAATAGCAGGCACAGGCAACACAGTTCACATGCAAATCCTTTATCATCTATCAGTACAACTGAAAATTTTAGCTGGTGAATTGGTCTATGAACAGTTCTCATGGACAGATAAATATACGGTTTCTAACACTCATTACCATGACAGGCACAGCTCAGTCCTTTTAATCATGGCAAATTGCTTTGGAAATTTGCTGAAAAGCAGAAGATTTAACAGAAAGGAAGTCACCACTAAAGCACAGTGAAAACCTATCTTTAATTTGATCTTTCCTTTCTTTGAACCAAGGAAAAACTGTAAAAATATGTGTGCCACTGAAAACACGGTGCATGCATCAGACTAAAAGGAATTTGCCTCCATAAGTGTACCTAGGAAAATGGATGTAGCATAATAATAGGCAATCAGTAAAAAATAGAGATGGAAGAGGGATGAGCAGCTGATCAGCACTCGGTATTACTTCACTTACCAATCATGGCAAACATGTCTGAGTGATAGGTGGATTCATCATTTTCATGTTTGTTTGTCAGACCAGGACGGTACAAGATGAAAGCTGCAGCCAAACCAAAATAAGCTCCAAAAGCATGGATAGTCATCGAAGCTCCAACATCTGTGGCCTGTAATAGGGACCCAAAATAATGGCACAGATTTTATACAGCATAAAGACAAGGGTCTGATGAATGAGAAGTCTGGAAGATTTAATGGTTTACTTTCTATGGTAGAACCTAGAACTTAGCATATGTAAACTGGAAGTATTACAAATTGAAAGCATTTGTTATAAAGAGAAAACAGTGATTGCTGATAGTTGTACCTTTAATACTTCGGTAACGAGATGTTCATTGCATGCAAAGATGGTGATCTCCAGAAGTGTCAGGATCAGCATCTGAATGGGACTTGTTTTCCCCAGGAGTGCTCCAAATGAAATCAAAGCCGTTGCTGTACTGAAGTCTGCATTTATCATGCTGAATTTAAGAAAAAGAAAAAAACCAAAACAAAACACATGAAAAAAAAGAAAATTAGTTTAAAACCTGTAATATCCAATGTGCCATTTAAATGACATCATTAAAATTATAGAGCTTTAACTCTTCAGATACAAAATTATCAAGCTTATCTTTGTGGGTAAAAGTTAAATCAGAGCTTTCCAGATGGATCTTGTAGGGCTCTTACCAGCTATTGAAGAGTAAGTGTAGAAGGTTTCCTCCTGCTTATACCATACATGTGCTTAGCTGGTTGAAATTATGGTGAAAAGGCAGACAAGAAGTGTACTGGGATGTGCAGGGATGTCATGGAATCACAGAATCATTTTAGGTTGGAAAAGATCTCTAAGATCATCGAGTCCAACCGTTTACCCAGCACTGCCATGTCCACCACTAAACCATGTCCCTCAGTGCCACATCCGCATGTTTTTTTCCATGTCCCTCAGTGCCATATCTGCATGTTTTTTTAAACACTTCCAGGGATGGTGACTCCACAGCTTCCCTGGGCAGCCTGTTCCAATGCCTGACCACCCTTTCTGTGAAGAGTTTTTTCCTAATATCCAATCTAAACCTCCCCTGGTGCCATTTCCTCCTGTCCCTTCAGGCCATTTCTTCTTGTCCTGTTGCTTGTTTTTTGGGAGCAGAGCCCAACCCCCACCTGGCTGTACCCTCTTGTCAGGGAGTTGTGCAGAGCCTCAAGGTCCCCCCTGAGCCTCCTTTTCTCCAGGCTGAGCCCCCCCAGCTCCCTCAGCTGCTCCTCATCAGATTTGTGCCTCAGACCCTTCCACACCTCCTTTGTCCTTCTCTGGACACGCTCCAGCCCCTCAGTTTCCAGCCCTGGCTGCCACCTGGGCTTCAAAGATGACAGCAAGCTCTTTTGTCAGATGCTTTATGTAATCCTGGAAGCCTCACACACCTTTCTGTCTTTGTGCATCATCTTTGCACGAGCTGTCAGGCAGGACTAGTGTAAATATATTTTGGGGAATGGCAAAGGTAAATAAAACCACGAATTCATCAAAAACATGGAGCACAGAGAGGCACTAACCTGTGGGTCCTTCTACACATGCCTGCCTGCAAGCATTAGGGAGTTACTTATATTATTCCTGCTTTCCCCTCAGTAATGTTTGGAAGCTGTTCCTTTCAAAATTGTCTACAAGTTGTCCCAGAAAACAGAACTGCAAATGTGGAAAACATTCTGAGACCTTGGTAGAGGCAGGACAGGTGAATAGGAGGGGCATTAAATGTGCTTAGAGACATTGCCCATGAGGTCTCTTATTCTGTGATTGGTGCTCAGACCGTGCTGGAGTATGATGCTCATGAAAATCATTCCTTGAGAAGTAAAAGAAAACCTCATGAGTGGATACACATGCTGCTCCAGGCTTTCTTCTGTGACCCCCTGTGTCATGGAAAGACAGATCCTTCCATGCCTGCTGGATGCAGGATGTGCTGTGCTACTGCTGGAAATCTTCCAGCTTCCACAGCTTCAGAGACTCGAAACAATCTCTCTACAGGACCCACACCTCCCACACATAACGTAGCACCTTAAATTTCATCACAAACTTTGGTTCCCTTGGCCCAGTGCACCAGGAATGGCCCCCTCAGAGGCGAAGGACAGAAGGATGTGGAGAGGTGGACAATAAGGCTTGATGAAATTAAGCTAAGATCTGACTCCATAGATGTTGTGGTTTATGGCTTCTCCTGATATCTTTAGGGATAGAAATATCAATTTTTGTAAATCCACATATACCTTTTGATGTCAATATGAATTTTCCCTCCTTCCATGTGCCAAAATCCTTGCATCAGAATTCCCCACTGGAGACCGAAAGCAGCGATGAGCATGTTGAAACCAACACTGCTGAATCCATATTTCTTCAGAAAGGTCATCAGGAAACCAAATCCAACAAATATCATCACATGGACATCCTGAAAGTCTGAAGGGAAAACATATCTATGTAGTGACTGTGAAGAGTGACTGTGAAGGGTGAAAAGCTAGGGACAAAGAAGGATTGAATAGAAAAGAGTTCCAAACTCCAGTCATGAATGTCATCCATTCTTCCCACTTCATGACCAGTCTACCAGTTGAAGACTGAGTGTCTGGAAGATGCTACACCTATTTTTTGATTATACTGATTCCCATATCATTATGGAAAAGCACTGGATCTCTATACTCATAAATGTAATGTGTCTGGCACTGTCCTCTCTTTGTGAAGCTACCAGGAACATCCCCACAGCTTCATGTCCTTACAGAAAAGTTATGTTCCCCTTCCAATAAAGGTGGTCAGAGCCAGTGTGTTCTGGCTAACTCAAAATTGTACATGGGATTTGTTTGCGTGAGTGCTAGGTGTCCCAGTGCAAAGGAATGCTTGAGATCCCTAAAAATTACTGTACAAGACATTGATCTTTTTACATGGATAAAAGAAAAATTAATTTTAAGGCAAAGTTTAAATTTAAAAATTAATATAGTTTATCAGCATGCAATTAGTCTTCATTCAAATATTTGGTTGTTTTTCAAAATACAAATTTTGTTAAAATATGGTTAGTTCTTTCTCTACTTTTTTAAGTTATTACTTTTAATTTTCTTTTATTATGCTTTTAATACAAACTGAGTCTATCACCACAACATGGAAACTTAATATTTTAAAATATTTTTTTTACTTTTAATCTTTTTGTGATTTAATTGACTCTAAACCAGACAGGTTTGAGTCCTGTAATTGCAACTTTTTGTCTGGTTTTACTGTTAGTAAGAACCCCCAGTATACAGCGACCATTTCTAAAAATTTTTATTTCATGGCTCTTGCATGCCAGTAAGTGTGAAAAACTTGAGCTGGTTAGTATAATATTTGGCTTGAAGTTACAATTCCCATTACTTGAAGCATTCCTCAGTTTTGCATTACCAAGTTTAGCCAAAAGAGGGCCCAGAAGTATAATAAGTTACTGGGGATTCCTAATAAACTGTTTTATATTTGCATTGTCGTGTTCCAGCCCTGCCCTAGCACTGAAATATGCAGCAAAAGCCTTATTTTGCATTTAAGAAACAGCATTGTTGGTTGGCTTGGAAGTAGATGAAAAACTTTAAGGTCCTTTCCAGCCCAGACCATTCTATGATTCTATAGAAATGCAGGTGGTTCACAAACATCTCCAACCTTTTTGCTTCCTCTTCAGGCTGGACATTTTAAAGCTCTCTGGAATTATTTACAGAAGTGATTAAATGTCCTGGTTAAAACTAGGTTAATTCATGGGTGCTGAGGACAAATTCCTTCTAGTTTAGCCTGTTCCTCGAACTTTACTACCTCTTATGCATTCTTTTAAAGAAGAGTAGGTCTGGAACGGCTTTAAATGATGAAGAAAACAGCATGATTTGAACTGAACTGTTTCAATAACAGGTTGTGTTTGACAAAGCATAGCATTTCCATTCTGTGAGACAGGAAAATAAGGACTGGGAAAGTGTGCCAGCGGATCCTGAACAAAGCCACTACCCAGAATTCTGCAAGGCTGGCCAAGACCAGTATATTAACCCCACTGCAAGGTGGTCAGTCTCAACACAAAGATGCTTGTGGCATACACTAAAGCTGATTTTGCTTGGCCTAAAGTTGTAAACCACAGAACCCTGAACAAGAGGGATGCATAAGTTTTCCTAAGCTCTGAGTCATGGATGGTCACAGGACAATGCATATAGGATGCCAATACTAAAGAAATCCTCTTGTAGTGCTCTAGGAACCATCACACCACCTTGTTCTCCCGTTCCAGTGCCACAACACACCTGAACTTGTCCATCCAATGTGCCATGCCCGTACTTGCATCCACCAGAAATAGATACAATGCAAATCTATGCTTTGGGAATGATCTCAGCTTAGTCCTCCTTACCTGAGTGCAAAGCTATGCTGATCTTCCACTATTATTTTCATTTTTCTTCTGTCCAAAACCACTGAAACAGCTTGAATTCATGATGCTGAGGTGTCTAAGGCATACAAAATCAGGGCCTGCACTACAGTCCTGAGAATAAAAATTGACTCCTGGATGAAACAACTAAATCTCTGAGGTGGAGATGGGTTAACATCCTAAGGCATAGCATGGGAAGCAGTTTGAACCCATCATTTTGGGGACTTGGGGGAACTCCTGGCTCAAGATATTTCCTAATACACCTATACAAGCATAGCATTAAATTTCTGCCAAGTCCTCAGGCAAACTGTGCTTTTCTTTGCACTTTGTACAGGTTAATTTAAGAGTAAGGGGTCCTAAAAGTGAAAATACAGGTATTGTGAAAATCTGTTTTTATTCCCATTCTTTACTGGGAATGACCTCTGTCAGGTCAGCATCTAAAAGTTCAACATGACATTGGTGGTGTTTGCCTAATTCATGTCTCTACTGGTAATCTGAGCAGCCTGGCCAAAACAAAAACATGTTCTTCTCTCCTAAAACACTGTTCTTACATCAAGGGTAGTCCCTTATCCATGCTGTGCCTAAAGCCCTACCTGGGAGGAGGTCAAGAGGCCGGTTTGCATGAGCCCAAAGCATTCCACAAGGTTGCTCACAGGTCAATTCTGTGGGCAGCTGAGGGACAAGTATGCAGCAGCAGCACAGTCACACACTGCCTGTGCAGGGAGACACGGGAGACAACAGGAAATTCCTACAACACTTTTTAGACACTGATATTAGTGAAGAAATAAGCATAGGTGATCTCTAACTGGGTAGGTTACATTTAAAGACCTATATTGTAGTGTTAGTACAATTACCTGTGCTGTCAGGTTATTCACGTGGGTTTTGGCATAAATTTTGCCTTGGCCAACGATCACCTCCTGGGTGACAATGGACCAAGAGCAATTCCCAATACACTGTCTAGATAAGGCCACCTAATTTAGGAACTTGGATAGTTCTATACCACTGGGATAGTTTAATACAACACCAGGTAAGAGAGCTGGGTTTGTTCAGCCTGGAGAAGAGAAGGCTCTGGGGAGACCCTAAAGCACCTTCTAGTACTTAAAAGGGGCTTATAAAAAAGTGGGAGAGTGACTTCTTAAATGGGCAGATAATGACAGGACAAGAGGGAACAGTTTTAAATTAAAAGAACAGAGATTTAGATTGGGTATTACAAAGAAATTCTTTGCTGTGAGGGTGCTGAGGCCCAGGCAACCTGCTGAGGTTGCCCAGAGAAACTGTGGCTGCCCCGTCCCTGTAAGTCTTCAAGGCCAGTTTGGACATGGCTTGGAGCATCCTGGTCTATTGGAAGGCATTCCTGCCCATGGCAGGGGGGTGGAAAGAGGGGACCTTTAAAGTCCATTCCAACCCAAACTTCTCTTTGGCTCTATGAACATCATTGACATGGCCAAGCTGTGTCACAGAGAGAGTGGGCTCTGGCACAGCCTAAGTTACCATATCTCAGGGATGCTGCCACATCTCAGTGGAGATAACCTAAATGTGAGTAATTAGCCCCTGATACCCATCAGCTGACTTCCATCTGGAGCTGAATAATGCCCTGCATTCACTGTTCTCTGACCCAGACAGTGCTCTCTGTGAGAACACAACACAAGACTACTCCAACCTGAGATCACATTCCCCTGCAATAGCCACTGAAAGGACAGTTAGAATGAGAGAAAAAGAGGGATACATTCAAAATTACACAGGTGCTACCTACAGGCAGGGAATTCTGTACTCTATGATCCTCATCAAGTGCTTTGCAGTCAGGGCTACAAGTCATTGAGGCCTCAGAGCCGAGAAAATGAACAACAAACCTTCAATACTGCCAGGAAAACACAGTTTGCAGCTCTGCAAACTTGGTTTTCTATTTATTCACAATAGTCTTATCTCTGCATGAGGAGGAGGGGGTGAGAGAAGTGAGCAACTACTTCTCAGGCCAAAAACTTTTTCTGATCTTCACCAAGTATTTGCAGAGCAATAAATCAACAGAAACATTTTCAGGCTAAACCATTACTGCCTAATGGAGACACTGCTTTGGAAGATAGCATAGGGTTATCTACCTTGTCACAAAAACTATGGCTCTTTTTGGAGTCCAGCTTCTACAAACATTTTATAACAATGATGCATATGCAGCTCAATTTCCACATTCTCATAAGACAAATTTTCCAAATCTGAATGGTAGTAATGAAACATTCTATTCATTTTAATTATTTAATACAGTAATCATGATAGAAGGTCTGGCAAGAAACACCCTCATCTGTCTCTGGAAAATGCTGGAGTCTTTCAAAGCAATACGTAGTTCTCCAAGTCTTAACCTGCTATGCAAATACTAGAACTATTTCCCCGGCTCTTCTCTCCCAGAACAGTAAACTTCTCAGCAGTGAGGTGCTTGCAGAATTTTATATGTGCTCAACTTGGATTTGTCTTTGAAGCCTGCTGCTTTCACACCTCAGAAAAATTTGTTTGCCCCAAAACACAATTTTCTTTTCCAGCTTTATCAGTAGGTCTCGTAAGTTATTCAGAAATCTTGCTTAGGATCAGTTTAAATAAATTCCAGCTTCTATAAATCTTGGACAGAAATACTTACGTGGGTATAAGCCTGTAGCAGGAGCACTTATTTCATAATCCACAAATATCCCATACAAAACAATGATGATCACTTCCAGAAGAAGCGCCAGGATCGAGAACTTGAACCTCATGTTGGTGTCAAAGTCTGGAGGCATTGCCAGAGAGCAGGTGGCTGTAAGAGCTTGATAATGGGAGTTTGCCTTCAGAGGAGCTGACTAATTCCGTGGATCTGGGTGATATAGCAAAAAAAAAAAGAAACAGAGACGTGAACACGCCGTCACACCCACTATGGGAGGGAAAAGGTATGGGTCAATATAGTGATTTCAATTTCCCAGGGTACTTCTGTGTGTGAAATGCTGGCTTGCATGTGCTTTTTTTTTCCATTTTGTAATACAAACCAGCTCACTCAGCCACAGTTGTACTTCTCACTGCCTTATATGTATTTTAAAAAGGAAACAGCCTTCAAGAAAATCTCACACAGCCTGGTTTGCTGCACGTAGTAAGGAACAGTGACTCTCAACTGTGTTTCCTGTAGTCAATAATATTTTCAAGTTGTAGCTCTTCTTTCAAAAAGTAAATAGCTTTGCAATGCAGATAAAACATGAAAAATCTCCTCTCTTCATATAGGCTGTGATAAGCAAAGAGAATCTCTTTCAACAGCCTAAAGGCATACTTTTTTTTATTTCACCGTGAAGTTTTCATTCTCAGAGCACAAGTTCTGATTGTAAACTCCTGTTTAAAAAGGAAATCATTGTACTTCTTTATATGTAAAAAGGATATTCATAGTTGTTAAAAAGAGAGCTGAAATTACTAAAAAGAGGAATTTGAAGAGAACAGCTCTATTTTTCATCTTGAATTATTGCTTTTTTTTAGATTCCCTTTAGCTCAGACAATGAAAATACATCAGAGATAAATTCTATTACATGGTTTAAAAATCTTAGTTTGTAAACTTTCTCACAAATGGACGAGAAAATTAAATTTCACTTAGTTTACTGTTGGATGATCTCTTGATCCTGAGAGTCACATTGCTTGTCAAAATTTGTCTTGAGTCCTCAAAGTTTTGTGGATAAAATATTGTATTGATGTGAGTAAATCCACCTCTGTTAATCCAGCAGTCAGAAAACAGGGCAAAATTGCAGGGCGGGAGCTTTCATTTAAAGAAAAATTGTATTTATTAAAAAGAGAGATGATATTTTAGTAATTGACTAATTGCTCATGAAGAAGTAGTGCCAGGGTACAGCAATGAAACACTGTGTCAATCCTTGGGTATAAAAATCAGCTTAATGTAGAGATGTTAGGAGATTATGCTAAGTTGGGCTGCTGTCCTGGTGAGACACTGCTGGAAAGCTGCTCTGCTGCTGTGAGATTTAAAAACTCAGTTATTTTTTAAGATACCTCTATTTTGGTGTACAGGGGAGTGCCATGACTTTTTCTCTGTTCCTAAGGCAAATTTAAAATTCTCTAATATAAAAGTAGTTAGACTATTATCCAAACTAAGTTTAAAATTATCGCAGCTTTTTCTCCCTGAAATTTGGAAGGGAAACCAAAGTATTTAGAAGAAAACACTTGTCTATCATATAATCAAGCCTGCAAGTGGCAAAGCTAAAATAAGATTGTGTGGTTTTTTTCCTTCAGAGCAACTGTATTTCATTTGAGCAGGTCAAAGAGAGGAAACAGAGCTTTGTTAAAAAGCTATCACTCATCCTTGCTGCACCACAGGATGGGACACACAGCCAGGTTTGATTTTGTGGACCTGTGAGCTCCTACATTTGCTCAGGAGGTGGTTAAAAAAGAACAAAATCACGAGCAAAGTTCATTGGTTTTTTTACCCATAGGTCAGCCATGAATATCTTGTGTATTCATTGCATAAAGTTTTTCCTAGTGAAGATCTCACATGACATGTGCAATCTCTATGTTAGGATCTTTCAGGGCTGCAGAAAAGGTTCCTTGACGAAATCTTGTCAGGTAAAGTGCCATTTAATAGTGTTTAAAATCTAAAATGGGTCAAGTCCATTTAATCAGGACTTTCTCTGAGGTTATTATTTTATATCTTAAATCTCGTGCAGGTACATACACACACACAGACACACAATCTGTATTGGAAGAGTATTCATCCTTGTCTTTTTTCTTTTTCCTTGGCCAGGAAGAATAATTTAGCTATTTTCCCAGATAGGTGAACTAATGCCCAGGAGCCACAGAACGACCCCTAGATATGTACAGGTGATTTACACACAAATAGGGATGCTGAAGAAATTTTATCCCAATATTTACACACTCTAATATTCATTCTTCTAAATAAATGAAGCATTTCTCTCTCACCACTAACAAGGCTGAATCTGTCACAAATTAACTTCCGATACTGCCAACTTTAAGCTAACAGGACTGACAACACAAACTGCCAGGAAGAAGATGCTGTATCCCAGGGGTGCAGCTGGACTATTTTGGTCACTGGACTTTTTGGGAAAACCCAGTTTGGCCTGACTCACTGCCTCAGTTTTTCCTTGTGGAGATGGTCTTTGACTTGTGTCATATTTGGGTGTGGGCACTGCTTCAGGAAACGGCAGGTGCTCTGGATGCTCTCCTCAAGCTTCTCCAAGGGAAGAAGGATGAATAGCCATACCCTGGGTACCCACATACCCAGCCATACCATCTGTGGAGACTACGGAATGTTTACCCAGTTAAATCACGAAAACAAGGTCTGGATCTTTCAGCCCTACATCGCAGTGGAAACTTTGGAGAAAATCCGTAGGTTCTGCATTTTGCTCTGATATATTTCCAGTAGAAGCAACTGCCATGTCAATGGCTGTCCGTCATTCCCATTTTTTCCTGATTGCCTTGTTTCTGACACAGGCTTTCCAGGTGATGGGGAATAGCCACTTCCAACACCTCATTTCAAAGGCCAGCAGCCTTTACGTGTCCATCCAGCTGCTGCATAGGACAATCCAAATGCACACATCTCAAACTGCTCCTCTTTAGGAAATTCCCTTAGGTCTCCTTATCTTCATCCCAGTCCTGGTGGCTATAAATGCACTGGAAGGAGTGAGGGTGTTCTTTGACAAATACTGTTGCACACCTGGATCTACTAAGTAATTTGAGGTATTTGCCGTTTAAATAGCTGTTGGATTTTCTATCCAGCTTTCCATCTAAAATAGGACATTGGTGACATATCACAAACTTTATGTAAATAAATATGAACAGTTATGGCAGAGTTTCAAGCTTCCGGAAGGATAAAAATAATAAAGGAGTTGCTTGAGCAGTATCTTACCTAAAGAATGAGAAAGAATGTGCATTTAATAATCCTACAGAATGCCCTCAAGCATCATGGGCATTCAACTGACCAGACAATCTCAGTCCATTTCTGTACCTGATCTAAACTGCAATGTTTTCCTTTTAAATCACAGACTCATGGAATTGTTAAGGTTGGAAAAGACCTCTAAGATCAAGAAGTCCAACCATTAACCCAGCACTGCCAGGTTCACCACTAAACCATATCCCTCAGCACCACATCTACATGTTTTTCTATTTCTTTTCCAGAAGAAATAGAAACTTCCCAGAGCAATTGTTTTCACGTTAAAGAAAGTTACTGAAAATACCTGGCTAAATAGGCCAGGTGAATGGAAGTGCCCTTTTTGGTCGTGTTTGTTGGCTGACACAGGTTCAAATCAGGTTCAGGATGTCTCCTAGAAGAGGCTAATGTTATTTAAGACTCTCAGTTCAGTTCACTGAAGTCTGAGCTACAAAGATCCCTCAGTCAATGTGGATTTACAGAGCATGACTTGGGTGCACACCAATCTTCAGTTTACTTCTTGGTGTGTGCTCTTCTTGTGGACACAGCTATGGAGACCAGAGAGGTGGGATAAGGTGCATCTTGCCTCCACACTGGGACAGAAATATTTCTCAGATCTCCTGAACTTTGAGTTAAATTTTTTTGAGAACATTGACATTTATCCCATTTCTGTGGTGTCACGGTAGATGCATTTTTTTCACTAAATATTAACTTCAATCCTTCGAGTTAAATTTTTTTGAGAACATTGACATTTATCCCATTTCTGTGGTGTCACGGTAGATGCATTTTTTTCACTAAATATTAACTTCAATTCTTCGAGTCAGCAGACCCCTAACTCTCCTCAAGTTGAAAGCTCAGCCAACTAAATGAAGTTTGCCTGTGCAGTCCTTAAATAGTCTCCTTCACCTTAAAGAGGTAAGTAACAGTAAGTGTATTTTCCGACTCCATTGATAGCAACAATAAGATCACAGAATGGGTCAGGTTGGAAGAAACCACAGTGGATCATCTGGTCCCACCTCCCTGCTCAAGCAGGGTCATCCCAGAGCACAGGGCACAGGACTGTGTCCAGAAAGTTCTGGAAAATCTGCAGTGAGGGAGACTCCACACCCTCTCTGGTCTCTGTTCAGGGCTCAGTCACTGCACAGGAAAGAAATTCTTCCTCATGTTCAGGTGAAATTTCCTGGGCATCAGTTTCTGCCTGTTGCCTCTTTGTCTTGACTGGATCCAAATCACTCCAACCAGCCTCTGAGCTGATCTCTTGTAAATGTACGTTGATATTGTAGTGTCTCTTGCTAAAATAAATGTGTTTTATTTTTCCATTTGAAATCTCACAGACTTTGTTCTCTAAGACCTTGCTTGATTACTAGACAGTATTTTTAATCTTTCCAGTACACAAAGAACTGATAGAGGGTAACACTAGAAGGAATTAGCTTTTTTTCTTTCCTCTAAGTAGAATGGGCCAAATAATTACATCCAGTTAGGCTGTGTTCAGCTAAAGCGTGACTTGTTGAAGAGGAGCATGTTTCACTTAAAAACTTCATGCTTTCATTTCTGCTTTTATTGCGTGAGTGTTGCAAAGCAGGGGTTAAATGCTGAAACAGAAACTTTTGGTGGAGGTGTATCCCAAAGTTGAAGGAAAGCTGTTTACTAGAGATAAAAGGGTTCTTGTCCGTCCCACAAGCGCCAGTGGGCCTGTCTGAGCTGCTGTTGTGATAACACGGACCTATCTCAGCTAAGATGGATGCTTTGCATGCACCTAAAAGAAATAGTAACTATTAGATGTCTATGTTTAAGTCTCAGATGGTGTGAGTGATGAATCATGTATGTTTATTGACTTTTCTTTTGTTAATGTGTTTCTCTTGCTCCCCATCAGTCTCTTGTGCTTACTTGTGACTGAGCATTGATGTGGCTGTCCTGCCTGTGTGAAATCCTTTACAGAGTCTGGTTCTAAAGGCAAGCAGGTCTTAAGCTTCCGAAAAAGCACAAGGAGACGACTTCAGACACGGCAGTGAATCTTCAGTTGTCTTTCCTTACAGAGGACTGGCTGCTTCTACATTTCAAAGTCCACTCTGTAGCTGCGAGTACACCTGGATTTGTGTTCACTCTTTGCACCACGCCAGAAGAGCACTAGGAAAGGGCACTTGTAAAGGAAGTTGAAGAGAATTATGTTGAGTTTAGGATATCAGGAAGAAATTCTTTCCTGAGGGGTTGCTGAGGCCCTGGCACAGGTTGCCCCGAGAAGCTGTGGCTGCCGCATCCCTGGAAGTGTTCAAGGCTGGACAGGGCTTGGAGCAACCTGGTCTAGTAGAAGGTGTCCCTGCCCACGGCAGAAGGGTTTGAAATGGGTGTTATTTAAGGTCCCTCCCAATCCACACCATTCTGTGATTCTATGATTCCATAAGTCTTTTGTTCCTCACTAACCTTTCATGACACATTTCTTGCTTAATTCAGCAGACACAAGCACAGGTCAATCTGAGCAATCACAGAAAACCTCCTGCTAACTGTGACTCTTCCACTATTTATGTAAACGTAAACATACTTTGTTTATGTGAACTCTGGAGGCTGAGCTGCGATCTTCTTAGTGGTACAGCATCAGGGTGCAGTTTAGTGGTAGCATGAAATTGTTGGTCTAACCCACATGAGGATTTGTCAAGCCAGAGAGACAGTAAATATCAAATTTCTACAACTCAGTGAGTGCTCTAAACTCTGAGCCACACCACAAGTTAAACCCCAGTATAAACTGTGCGTTTGGTACGTGTGTTCACACTGACCCACAAGTTCTAATCATTTTGACCTTGGCACAAGTTGCAAATGTGGGTAGAACAATTAGTACATAACAAATTCCTACAAGAAACTCCCATATTGTTTGTTTTTCCTGTGTACAACTAACATCTCCTCCAGCTGGCTGAATATTAGGCAAGTGGGGACTTCTTTTTTTGCAGCTTGAATGCTGACCTGATGGAAGACATGATTTGTGACCTTCATAATTAATTTACATGACTGTTTTTTAGTTGACAGGAAGTAGGTGCTAAATCACTGAATATCCCGAAGTAGTCCTGTGCTATTGAACTGACAAGATGAATTTATTATTTCCTCACAATGGGCCAAGGACAAATTCAATGAACAACTACAACCCAACCTACTATCTAAAATACAACACCCCTTCCGGGACAAGCCAGCGCTGGAGGTACTACAATGAATTGGGAGCAAATAAATATGAGTATGGAAGGAAAAATTACCTCAGTGGAAAAATCCAGTCTCTGAAATGTTCATAGCAAGCGGTGAAAGGTACAAGTTTTTGTGCCATTATTCATTAGATGCTATGTTCTCCTTAGATACTTCCTGTTTACCTCTAAAACATGCATGGAGTATTAAATAACTCATATACGGCTGGATAAAAAATCTTTATATGGGTTTGTTCAACTGATCTGTCTAGATCTGCAATGACTCTTAGTGCAAGGCTACTGGAATAACCTAAGATCCAAAGATTTAAGCTTGGGTTATGACATGTTATGGTCAATATCATGCCAAAATGGTCTGGATTGTTTTTGCGTTTGCAATGCACCCATCCTTATCTTTATTGATTACAGGAAGGATGATCCAAAGCTCATCCAGGAAGCAGGGCAGACAACAAGACTAGAGACAGACTGAGCCAAAACGGGGCTCCTGGGCCATGGGCAGGTGGTGGGAGAAGCTTCAAGGGAGGCTAAAATCTCCTCACTGCTCATTATTAAATACTAGGTTCTGATGATTGTTGATATTTCTGGTTATTTTTGCCTGCCTAGCAAATTTCCACATCTCTGGACGGCTTCTCCCTTATCACAAGGTTTGTCTCCCTGCCTTCACACTCTACAATTTGTTTTCATTTCACCTTTCCCCTCCAGGTTCTTTACACATTTCTTTTCCATTGCCATTTTTCTCCTTTCCCATCTATAACCCGATTTCCTCATGAACACTGAACCACTGCAATCTGTAGAAGAAACATGATCACTGCTTCCAACACCTAACTTATTGTGACTGACATTTTTTACCTCTTCAATCACCCAGCATTTGTCTCTTTAGGGGCGTGGACTATTTAGGTCATTGAGGATGTTTCCTGCAATTGTAGGTAGGTTATCTCACAATACCTTCAATAAATATTTTGCTCTCTGTTTGTAAATTTTTATGTCCTTCTTCATTCAGTTGGAAGGCTGCTTCTGACCTTTCCAGTTTTAACGCTTAGAAATTGATTTTTTTCCAGTAATTTCTTAAGGCACTGCACAAATATATCTCTGTTTTGTGCTGAAAATAAAGAATAAAACCCAAGATGTTGAGAAAAATCTCCTGCCATAAGTAATAGTGACACCTGCGCAGGAGCCTGTCCTAAAAACAAACACCAACTTAACAGTTTCTTTCAGAAAATCAGGAGACATTTTCTGATACATTGTTGGATGAGGGTGGAAAATCACCTCCACCATCTGACCAGAGTTGCACAGCCACATTTCACAAGAGGTGAATCCATTCTTGCTTTGAATTTACAGGAAGTGTGTAATTTCTGTGCCTCAGAAGCAGTAGTGCTCAGAAACTGTCCCTGACTCCTCAGTGTTTCAGCCCTGTGCAAAAATCACAAGGACTACAGTTTAATTTTTGCCGAAATAAACCTCTTTTGACCCTTCAGCAATCACTTTGTGGGAAACTCATCATATGTGCCTGCACAAAGAATGCTGTGTATCACTAAATAAAATAACATGTTTAATATATGCTTCATTTGTTATCTTTAGTGTAGTTTTCTGGATTTTGTTTAGATTGGGAAAAGACTTTTTAAGGAAGATAGGTGAATGGTTTTGCAGGCCCTAAAACCCCCTGGTGGTTTAAAGTCAAAGAATGAAATAAAAAATCTTGTGGTTCATTCAACAAAATAAATAAAAGCCATAATTTGATTTTTGTGTGGCATCCTGGGCTTTCCTCCTTTACTTCCATCACTTCATGGAGCAGTGGGGGAAGACAAGAATGCAGAGGAGTGTTAATAATGCAAAACAACAAGCAAAAAATATCGTTTGATTTGAAATGGTGATTTTCATGGAGAAAAACTCCAAGAATCTGCTGATAATGATTTTAAAGAGTAATTTCCAGTTACACATGTGTTGAACCCTGGGCTCCCCATCAGTGGCTAAATGAATAGTCAACATGGGCCTTTTTCATGCCAGTTTGCTACCTCAATTTTCCTAAAAATTGCCTTTTTCCAGAGTTGTTATTGATGCTGGTGTCAGAGTATCTGTTAGTCCTAGCGGGCAGTCTGAGGGTGGCATTTCGCAGACCCCAGAGCTGAGGCCTGAGCCAACTGACCAGCCCGTGAACCCTCCGATGTCACTGGTGGGTCGGGAGGGAGTGTCACGTCCTCGTTTGTATCTCCTGGTGCCCCCTGTCCCCTCTGACTTGTGGTTAAATTGAGATATAATTATACTGGAGGTGTGGCTATCAAATGTGATATTATAATTTACAGGACCTAGTGCTTTGAAGGCTCTTACTCAGTGTTCACTAATTAATCTTCCTTGCCCTGACTGTGCGGGTTTATCTCTGCCTTGCAGTCAGTGAGGCTGAAGCTCGCAGGTCAAATGTCTTGCTCAGGGGTTAAAAGTCTTGCTCACAGCCCAGAGCAGAGACAGCAGCTGTCAAAAAGGTTCTTAATCAGAGAGTCCATCTCCTGTTTTTCACAGTTTAACCATGGCCTTTACATTTAGAGGAATCCCATTTTTGGCAGCCTTGCCTAGAAAGCTGGGAGCAGCCCGGGGGTGGGGAACATCCTCTCCAGTCCCTGCTCTGATGGCCCTTTTCTGCTTGGGCTTGCTCAAACATCTTGCCATGATTTTATTTTTTGGGAGTAAATTGGATATTCCAACAACACAAATTTCTAATGGTGTGTGAAGCTTTCCAACCCTTGCCTTCTATTTAGTATGAGGTCTTGAGGGAGTAGCCTCAAGTTGTGCCAGGGAAGATTTAGATTAGGTATTAGGGAAAATTTCTTCATGGAAGGGGTTGTCAAACATTGGAACGGGCTGCCCTAGGAAGTGGTGAAGTCACCAGCACAGGAGGTGTTTAAAAGGCATGTGGAAGTGGCACTTGAGGTCATGGTTTAATGGTGAAGGTCTTTTCTGACCTTAGTGATTCTGTAATTTCATGTTAACCTGTAGGAGAGATTTGTCAAGAACAAGGGTGAGGCAAGTTTTGTGGAAGATTTGTCCTAACATAACATTAGATGGAGAAAAACAGGGGAGATACAGGCCCATGACTCTCAGCAAGACCTTGGGATACTGGAAGTGATGACTTTCTGTTTGGTTTAGCCCAGAGGCCAAATTTGGTAATGAAACTGCTGCTGTTGGTGCATTTTAAATATCAAATATATTCTTTTTTCAGAAGCTGTCAGACTGTTAAGCTACTTCATAACCTTTGTTCAAAACTGTGTTTAAGGCCCTTGTCATGTGAGTTAACAGCTGAAGAGCTCTTACACCCCTCTCCACAGATAAGGCTTAGGCTTGTACTGTAGTAGTTGCTCTTATCATCTCTCAGCACATGTGCTTCTTGAACCAGAATAGAAATTGTGAGAAATTCCCGGTGTTATTTGCTTCTTGACTGGACTAACACCTAAAAGGTAGCACAATTCAGCACAAACCAAACAGCATTTCCTAGCACCAAAAAGGAAACCACTGTCCAGACATCAGTATGGAAAATAACTTTGTGAAAATACAGGCGAAGAATGGAGAGAAGTGTCATTTGACATGCTGGATCTCAGCAAATGTCATATTGCTTTTACCCCATCTGTGTGGGATAAACCCATACTCAGCAGCATCTCAGCTTTCCCAGGGACATGAACAACAAAGTGGAGTATCCCAAGCACTCCTTGATGTCAGCTCTGAGAAACGAGAACACCCAGGCAGCATTTCATCTCACCTCGCATTTGTTCTATTCCACAACAGTAGGGAAGCAGAATCTTTTGAAATCTCCTACAAAAGAACGAAGGTTCTGCCTGGATACCCTGCAGTAACCCAGCAGGGTGCCTGGTGCTCCAGGGTGGCACTTTAATTTTTAGGAGATCCCTTCCAGCTCCTGCTGCTGCCGAGCTCAAACACCATAGCTGATATCCAGAGCATGAAAGTTGGCTCTCTGGGGAGGGAGCTTTCTCAGAAATCTCTGATAACAAAATAATTCATTGTTAAATATTCATTGGCCCACACAAAGGGGGAAGAAAAGAGAAAAACTTGGAAAATAACCCAGAAAACCCCTGAGAGTTTTGCCAAAATTATGCATCCTCGCAGAGTTGGAGTTTTATAGAATAGTGTTTTCTGAGGAAAATGCAGGTTTCTTAGGAAATTTTCACCAGCTTTAGTTTGAATTACACTTTCTAAAAATCATAGAATCGCAGTTTGAGTTCGAAGGGAGCTGACAGATCATCTCATTCTACCCCTGCCATGGGCAGGGACACCTTCAACTAGACCAGGTTGCTCCAAGCCCCATCCAACCTGGCCTTGGACACTTGCAGGGATGGGGCAGCCACAGCTTCTCTGGGCAACCTGTGCCAGGGCCTCACCACTCTCACAGGGAAGAATTTCTTCCTAATATCCAATCTAACCCTGCCCTCTCTCAGTTTGAAGCCATTCCCCCTTGTCCTGTTATTCCATGCTGTTGTAAAAAGTCCCTCTCCAGCTTTCTTGGAACCTTGCACAGTGGCAGTGGTCACAAAGGTGAAATTGAGCTTCAGACAGGTAGAAAATCAAGGCTACCAGAATTAGTAATTGATATCCTGGAAACCATAAATTTCCCTAATTTGACGGGCTCAATTGTTTTAACATGATGGTGATTTGACCAACAGAAACAGAATGAAACAATAGAGGGCAGGAAACCACTGCCAAACTGTTTCTGTAGGTAGCGATTATTTATTGAGCCAATATGAGCTAAGAAACTCTGTGCAAGCGAGTGTTAAAATCAGGCCAGACTAGGCCCAGAACTTTAATATCTAATAAAAGGAGATATCCTTTATACAAGTAGAAAAATGAAAAAGCAATGCAGGTTCATGTCTGGGTATGGTTCACCCTCTTGTGTCTTTATCTAGAACTGCAGTCTTGTGGAGAAAATGATTTTTACTGGCCTAAAATAGGAAGGGAAGATGGTAAGTGGGTTCTGCCCTGCTCAAGGCTGGTTTATGTGATTCAAGGACTATGGAAAACCAGAACTCTTTGTAGAGCAGCTGGAGGTCTGGTGGGACACCCCAGTATGGTGCAAGGTTAGTGGGAAAGAGCCACATGAATAAAGTTATAATTTATCACCTGCATGCCAGATGCAGCAGAATCTTTGTGATTAGGTCAGAGGAAAATTGCAGATTCAACATGTGCCTCTTGCTTTGCCTGTACAGAAATTACATCCCTTTTTGCTTTGCATTTCTTTTCCTTTCTCATCCACACTCACATGAAGTATAAAAGAGCCTCAAAATATCCATAAGGAATTTTCCAAATTAAAAAAAACACTCCTTGATTTACAAATAGCTTTAATTAAAAGCTCTGTTTGTGAACTGGTGGTAAATCATGTGTTTATTGGGCAGGAAGACATTCCATTGACAATCAACAAAAAGTTAACAGAAGAAAGTTTAGTGGCAGTTAACAAATTATGCAAAAAACCTGAAATGTTTTTAAAGTGGGTTTCCCATTAAAAGTAAATAAATCAGTGACAGATCCACTGCAAGGAAATCCAAAAAGTAACATGGTAGTATCTTAAGCATGATTTCTGCAAAATCTGAAATAACATCAGAGGTTATTTTGAGCTACTAGTCGAATTTAGGACTGAAGTAAGGGTCAGATTTCAGATAAAATTATTACCTATAGGTCAGTCTGAGCAGATGCACCTTAGTGAATACACTTTACAGTAATTTCTAGTCTTTCCTTATAACTTCACAGCAGCTGTAATGACTCCCAGCAGGACTTTAGATGATTTGAGTGGTGCATTTGCAGCTTGCAGGACACTTCTTCTTCACCAGTGAGTGGCTACAGCCAAACAATGTTTTCAGATTTTTGCAGTTTCCAAGGAGGTCTTGATACTTGCAAGGGTTGGCTAAAATAAAAGAGAGAGAAGCAAACACATGAAATATTATTTCAAAACCAAGCCCTGGTTTGATATTTCTGCATTTTTCAGAAATTCCAGTTGTTCATGTGTACGTAAACTTTGTACTTTTACTCTGCTGTTAAAATAGCTTGAACATTATAGAATGGTTTTTTTTCAGGAGAATGGAGAGACTTACTGCAAAGTCCTTTGTCACAGTGGCCAGGACAGTCAGCACATTTTGGTCCACTTCTGTAAGGCATAGCTATTTGCATGGGGTTATTTCCTCTGAAATTTGAAAGAATTACAAGACAAAATAAGATCAACGTGAAGCTCTGAGCCATTAACAGGAGTTTGTTACTTATTGCAGTGAAAGGCATCCAGAAGTTTTTGGATGGAAGTATTTTCACAGGCAGTCATGTTTTACTTTCAGATAGTCATCAAATACAAAAAAATTGATTTTAAATAAGAGGGACAATAAGGTTTAGAGAAACAAAATTAATTTATTAATTGTATTTGTATAGCATTATCTGTTAAAAAAATGTATGTGCTTCCTAGCTCTGCTTCTGTAATAGATTTCAACTGACTGAGGTAATCATACAATCACAGAACCAGAGACTTGTTTGGGTTGGAAGGGACCTTAGAGATCAGTTAGTTCCAACCCCCTGCATGGGTGGGGACACCTTCCACTATCCCAGGTTTCTCCAAACCTCAGCAAACCTTTCTGAAATGCAGTTCTTTACCTCTGTGAATATTCATTTGCTGTTGGCTTTCACTTTGCTTCTGATTTTCTTCTTTGTGCTCAAAATTACAGCATGATTTGTGCCTGATGCCTGATTCTGACAGAGATAAACCCTCGTTCATCTGCTAAAATTTCCCTAATATCTCTTTCAATGTGAAATAAAATAAGTATTGATATTCAACATGCTTTTAAACCCGCAATTCACATTGGTATTTTCAAACATATAAATGGTTAAAATAGATTGCAATTATTTTATCCTGTAGCCAAGGATATTTTGGAAACATATCCATAGTCATCACGACTGAGTAAGAAGGCGGTACGTACGCAGGGCAGTATTGGCAAACGTAAAAGTACTTGTATGGGCCTGTGGGACAGTAGGAAACTCCACATCCCACCTTGTAACTGTTGTACCAGATTAGCTGTAGAATAAAAAACAAGCACATTATTTCAGAGTGAATTCTTGTAAAAAAAACCACCCTCACAAAATAACGGAACCAGAAAATAATTTTTTATTTTTTTCTAGTCAGCTTTTAAATTTAAAGTTTAGCTCTCAGAAAGAATATAGAGAAAAAAGAGTTTCCTCCAGTTTCCAAATGTTTTTGAACACAGTGGCTGGCAGGACACTAAAGTTGAAATTGAAATATTTTCATCATCGGTATTTTGCTTTGACACTTCTTAATCAGGTATTTCAATCCCTGTATAGAAAATATCTATTTCTAAATTAAAGGTTTTTCTACATACTAATATTTCTTTTCTGGACAGCTCTTCCAAAATACTGGTTCCATTGCCTCTTAATAAGATGGAAAAGAATTTTAGTTTATCATTCATCTTTGGATCAGAGTGTGAGTTATAGATAATAGTTTGATGACACTGCTAGTTTTCTTCTGATTATAAATAACTCCCAGCTGCCTTAAGTGTACTCCTACAATTCTGGTGTATCCCTGCAGTTTGTTTCAAGTCTCCATACCTGAGTGTAGCTCTCGACATTGACATTTTTCGAGATTGCTCCATATCCATACTTGAAATTGGAGGACTGACTGTACCACACTTGAATTGCATCAGCCCATGTTCTTGGGTAGGATGACAGTAACACATTCTCACCACAGGTGACACCTGGAGTAGAAATAAATCTATTTTATTAGGAGAGAAGCAAACTGTAGGGCGGGAGGTGGGACAGAGGCGCTGTAGCTATATTCTTAAAAAAATGTCTATGATGCCACTCACTTTGCCCTGTGATTTTAAGGAGTTACAAGAAGTTGTCCTTCAGAGTATTCATCTGTCAAAAATTATGGGTTTTTTTTCATAATCACAGAATCACAGAATGGTTTGGGTTGGAAGGGACCTAAAGATCATCTTGTTCCAACCCCCTTGCCATGGGTAGGGACACCTTCCACTAGATCAGGTCCTAAAATGGTATTCTAGTAACAATAATAAGTATTCTAATAATCTTAAAAAGCTATTCTACAACAGATTAAAAGTCATCGTTATTTCTCTTTCACATTCACAGGGGTCATCTGCAAACTGTCATTAACGCATCAGCTCAAGCTCCATCTTTGTCTGTACCATTAATAACTCTCTTGTCTCTTGGGCTGATTTTCATCCCACATTGATTTGCCCATTTCTGAGCGTTTTTGGCAGCTTTGTCACTCCACACCTGCAAGACACAAAGGAAGAAATATCCAGGTCATAAATAGGTTAGTGCAGCCTGTGAGAAGAAGGAAAAAGTACGAATGAGTGTTGAGCACTTGATGCTTCCGTGGCCCTCAACAGAAAGAGGACGAGTTGTGCTAGTTTACTCTTCTGGGGCACAGGAACCACATTTCCTCAACTCTTAAAGGTTTCAGAGCAGGTTATTCTGCACAGTTCTGTCACACAGTCCCGATCTCCAGGTGGTGCAGATTAAAAGGGTTTTTATAACATACTGCTGAGTTCTTTCAGCTTTGTGTCCGAGTGAACACTGTCAGGTGCACTGGACTAAATAGTATAAAACTGATTTTCAGCCCAGGTGCAGCTGAGTTGTGGTGATTGACACCAGCTGGGCTTTGAACTTGAGGAATGTTTGCAGGCCTTGCTATGTAGGCTTAACCACAAAGCACTGACCAGCTCATCTGCTCGCGGGATAGGGATAACAAGGGATATCAGGGGTGACAGGGATGGGAGAAGTTTTGCAGATCTAGGTCCCTTTTGCCCTCCTGACAGTATGAGATTCAGAAGCTGCTGCTTGGGCTCCTGCTCCCCCTTTGCTTTGCATGCTCTTTCCTTCATCCAGGGCTTGTGTTTCTCTTTTTAGAATCAGAGAATCATTGATAGTTTGGGTCGGAATGGGCATTGGGCAATGAAGGGTCATCTAGTCCAACCCCTGTGCAATGAGCAGGAACACCTTCAACTAGACCAGGTTGCTCCAAGCCCCATCCAACCTGGCCTTGGACACTTGCAGGGATGGGGCAGCCACAGCTTCTCTGGGCAACCTGTGCCAGGGCCTCACCACCCTAATCATAAAAATCTTCTTCCTATATCTAATCTTAATCTACCTGCTTTTAACTGAAAACCATTATCCCTTGTGCTATTGCAAGAGGCCCTGATAAAGTGTTTTTCCTCACTCTTATAGATCCCCTTTAGGTACTGCAAGGGGCTCTGAGGTCTCCCTGGATTCTTCTCCAGGCTGAACACCCCCAGCTCTCCCAGTCTGTCTCCAGAGTAGAGGTACTCCAGCCCCTGGAGCATCTTGCTGGCTCATGTTGAGTTTCTTATCCATGAACACCTCCAAGTCCTTCTCATCACGCTGCTCTTAATCCCTTCACCCCACAGCCTTCTTTGATGCTGGGCTTGTCGTATCATTTCCTTTAAGGGAAAAGCAGACTAGCTGTAGTTCATAGCTCACCATCTTCAGCATGTTGCTGGCTGTGGGAAACACAGATCTCCGTATTTCATTGTGTAGCTCAAGGATCTGTTTTTCATTTTGAGACTTAAAATGAGGAAAGGAGAAAGCATTCACTTTCATAAATGAAAAACCCTGGAAAAAATAACAGTGAAGGTCCCAGTTAACAGACGTTTAATAAACAAGATAAATTATGAGCTTCTTGTCACTTTTGTTTGTCAATTGAATCTACCCCAAGAATTAATGTCATAACTTTTGTTTAACTTAAGACATTTACGGTGGTAGAAATAACATCTCAGCCAGTTTTTTTAGGCTGCAGCTATACTCAGGTAAAGGAAAGTATCAACTTATAACATGGTTCACCTGAGATTTATTGAAGAAAATGATAATTTTCTTTCCAAAAGTACTTGTTTCTTTTCATTCATTCATAAGAATGTAATAATGAGATAAATAGCTCACATTCAATTGCCTACTTAGTAGATATCTACATCCTACAAGATTAATCCCCTCTAAGAGATTTATGAATCAGATTTCTGAATCTTAATTGTTTATTTATTTATGAAAAATGTCTTTTTAGAATTAGTCCTGTGAAGGGAAGAATATTTTGGTAGGCAGAATCACAGAATGATTTGGGTTGCAAGCTTAAAGAGCCAGTTGCTCCAAACCCCCTGTCATATACAGGGACACCTTCAACTAGACCAGGTTGCTCAACCAAAACACAAATAATAATAATGATTATACAAAAATCTGTACGAAATGAGAGTTCATCTTCAATGTGTTACGTTAACATATTAATAATACTTGCACCCCTGACTTCTAAATCTCTAAAGATCACAAGATCAGATTACATCAGGTCAGATATCTGTACAAGGGAGTCAGATATGGGTGTTTTGCACAGATGAATGTTCTTACCTGTCCATCAGCTTGGTGTAGCAAAGCAGCCAGGAAAAAAATTGCAGTTAGCAGATCCATTTCTACAGAGGAAAAAAAAAACAAAACCAAAACCCCAGAAACCATTAGTCTCTGTTGCATAAATGTTACGGCACAATGTGGTATGTGAGCAAGAGGCAAAACTGTTGCAAAGTCAAGCCTGCACAAAGAAGTTTATTTTAGTTGATCCTGAATATGGATGTGCTGAAACTGTGCATGGGCACTCTCTCCTACAGAGAGAAGACTCCATCTCGCATGGAAGCAGGGACTGTAAGTAGCATAAAGCTGTGTGTTACTTGAAACAGATGGATTAGCCTCCTTTTGACTCCTTTATTCAAGATATCTTGAATTTGCAGCATTTCCTTCATGTTTGCCTCCTTGTATATAAAAAAAAGCCCATTAATGTGTTCAGTACTGTCACATCAGAGTCCTTCTCAAGCAGCACCCATACTGAGATCTGGTGTTTTGGAGCGAATTACTGAACACAGGGACTGCTGTCTCCATTTCTTTCCCTGCTCCCTGTTTCCTCATTGAATCAGCATCATAATGGCTCAAGCAAATGGTGGTGATCACCCTCATGTTACATCTGACACCCGGACATAAAGAAAACCTTCATATATGGTGTTATTAACAAATAATGCTGGTTACAGCCTTCTTGCTCCTAAGGCACCTTATACAGATGTACACAGACACTCTGAAACCCACTCATATACACAGGATGAATTCTCCGCACGTCAGAAGAAGCAAAAGTTATATAACTTTGTATTGATGAGGATATATGAGGGAAAACGTCTTTTTGGTTGTTAAAGAGTAAAGATGTGGCAAAATCCCAAGGAAGACTAACTTTGAGCTCAGCAGGTTACCTTAAACCTGACAGGCAAGAGGGAAATAGAGATAATAAAACCCAACAAATATAAAAAGCCTTAGAATTGGCCTCTGAGAAAAACCCACTGTGTGAGCAGTACAGGTCAGTAGAAATCTAGGAAATCCTGCTTGATAGGGAAACTATCATTGTAAAAAATATTTTAATTGTCCTTCCTTTAGTTTAGAACCAAAACCCCTTGTCCTATCATGTAATTCAGATATTCAATCTTAATTTTGTTTTCCCTGTGATTTCATAAGGAAATCATTTGCATGAGGTAGAGGCAGGGATCTCACTGACATTAATGAAAAATAAATTCTTAAACTGAAGGGATATCTTTAGATACGGAGGAGTAGTCTTGCCCTAACGTGCAGAAACAAAATCTTTTTGGGACTTCCCAGATTAAGTGTTGCAACAGGAAACATAAAATATTTCAAGATCCAGAGTTAAAGCTGATTAAATACTACTGCACGTCTTTGACTGCCAGACCCTACCATCATGTTGGGCTTTACTTTCAAAATCAAAAGATGATGGTTCCCAGATACAATTATCCTTCTCTGTCAATAGTGCTCAATTCACTAAATCACTTCTGTACTTCTGAAAAACAAATGCCAGCAATGCACTTTTAGGTAGCTCTACTCGAAAACCTGAGTTTTCATGAAAATTTGATTGCATTTAAAAACAAATAAAATCAACATTGATTGCTTCAAAATGAGAAACAAAATTCTATTTGAAAAATACGGTCTTTATGTTTAATCCTGGTGTTTCATTCCTCAGCAGAACCTTTCTCCTGCCGTATGATACAGCTTTCAGGACATAGCAGGTTTGAAAGTTTGGCAGAGTGGGAATATTTGTCTTTTCAGTTATTTTGATATATTTCTCCTCTATCTTCTCTGAGTTTCCATCTTTAAACTTCATTTAAAAAAATTAATTCATTCTGCATTAAGAAAAGGCAATCATCTTATTATGTACTACAATATATATTAGACATTTTAGCAGCATATATACATGAAAGCTTGGACAGATATTTAACATTTGGAGACAACCAAATTATGAGTTCAGCTGTACTGGTGTATCCCAACACTCAAGTGAAATAAACTCAACCTATCAAAATAATTCAAAAGACATTACAAAAGCATTTCCCATGACTGACCACCCTCTGAAAAACAGATTAATTTATGTTCATATTTCAAGAATGAAGCAAGTGGGTTCAAGAGTTATATTTTGATCCAAGGAAATACGGGAATTAGACTCCACTGAAGCCATTTTCCACCCCTACAGGTGGAAGGTGTGGTTTCAGAGCAGAAGATATAATTTATTTTATGTTTTTCCTCTGAGATATTATAAGCAGATATTTTCTTTTAATTGTCACATTTGGTACAACTTAGCTATTAATTCCATTGACCTTTGTAGCACAATGCCCAATCAATACTGACCAAGAGACTCTATGAGTAAAATCTCTAAGGCTGAAATTGAATTCTGCATACATTACCTTCATCCACCAGAATCCTCCTGTACCTGAGGAAGTGGCAGGAGAGTGAGAGGCTCTCCCCAGTCCAGGGTTGTATATATACATACATTTTCCCTTTTTTTTCCTTGTCAATATTTATTGCTGATAAATGACATCAGCTTTGGAGCTGCCCACTGTGGAAGAAAGAACTTTTCTTGAGTAACAGGTGACTGAAAATGAACCAATCCAGCTTCATTGTTCTGGATTTTTTTTTCTTGTCTCCAGGGCAAGGAAAAAGAGAAGACAGATGACCTGTCCTTTTGCACAACGTCAACTTCTAGTCTGATGAGCAAGCTACATTGCTAATGCATTCACAGAATAAAAGCTTGAGTTCAGGGCTAGTTGTTTCACAGTTGTCTTTCCTGTCTCTGGCAAAAGAGTGGGATAAATATTTTGAGGCAGAGACATAAATGAGCAACTTCTTAGCTGTACAGAGAATGATCTGCACTGTGGGCAACACAGTGATATTTTCTTCCAAGTGGTTCCTGAACTTCCATTTGCTGAATAAAACTTATATTCCATTAGCTCACTGAGGCTGTGGCACTGGACATCACTTCTTAGAAGGGCATGTATTGATAGGATAAAGAGGAATGGCTTTAAACTGAAAGGGGGCAGGTTTAGATTGGATATTAGGAAGAAATTCTTGACTATGAGTGTGGTGAGACACTGGGAGAGGTTGCCCAGAGAAGCTGTGGCTGCCCCATCCCTGGAAATGTTCAAGACAAGGCTGGATGGGGCTCTGAGTAATCTGGTCTAGCAGAAAGTGTCCCTGCCCTTGGCAGGGGGTAGAATGAGATGATCTTTAAGGTCCCTTCCAACCTAAATCATTCTGTGATTCTGTGATTCTGTGATTATTGTACACATAACTCACCCCACATGTTGCTCAAGATTAATTTATTGCAGAATAGCTGCCGATGTTGCACATTTTCCCTCTTCAGTCGAGAGATGTGTGGCATGTGCTCTGCTCTAGTGCAGCATAGAATGGTCAGGTTGAAAGGACCTTAAAGACCTCTAAGTTCCAACCCCCTGCCATGGGCAGGGACACCTTCCTCTAGACCAGGCCCTGTCCAACCTGGCATCACTCAGCTCACATTTCCTTCTTGCAGAATCTTTGCTTCCATTTGCTTAAAAGGTTATATCACAACAGCAGCTTTGACAGGTCCTCATTGCTCAAACACAACCTTTCTTGCTTCCTTCCATGCAGTCTGTTGGCTATCAGAGGGCATAAAGCATCTGCACATCTCTTTATGCCTTTCTTGGTTCCCTTCTTCATCCTTGCCTTTGCTGTGGTGTGTTGCACACTGAGCACCCTTTTGACCATGCTGGCTCGAGGTTGCTGCCCGTACTGCAAGTCAATATTGTCTCACCGTTTCCAGATTTCTGCAGAATTCCTGCAGCTGTCTGCTGTTGCCAGCATTTTGATACTGTATTATAATCCCTGTGTTGGAAAACACAGCTGCCTTTGTTCTTTGTATAGCAGGCAGCACTTACGGGAAGTTGCCTCTGATAAGGTCTCCCATATCCTTCCATGTTCTGAGATAAGGGCAAAGGTACTTTTATATCTGAAGTGCTTGTGACAATTTTGATGAGACCAGGGTTATCACCATCAGAAAGCCTCATAAGACACCTACCATAGTTACTAAGTCTGCATTTCTATTGACTGTGAGGGGAGGTAGTCTAGCAGCTCCAGATTCCCAATGTCCTGGGAGATACTTCCATTCTTTTACCCCATCCACCACACTCAGCAATATTCATTAATTCACTACAGTCACCTGAGTTTTATTTGTGCTGTTAAAATGAAATTATGCTACTGCAAGTATTTCTTTAAAGCATGCCCCACCTGTTTGAATAGTGAAAACCATTTGTTCTCTAAAGGATGACTGTCAGATACGCTGCAATTCATGATCTGTGGGTGAAATAACTGGGAAGAAATAAAAGATTAATAAAACTGACATCCGGAACCATGGTACAAAGAACAATTTAGCATAGCAATTCCCACTTTCTCATGTGGATTACCTGAAAGGGAGGGGTAATTTAATTAAAAAAATATAAGAATTCATTCCAGGGGGTTCTGCAAATGTATGCATGTTTTTAAAGATAAATCTATGGAAAGTTCTTGAAAAAAGATCAGCTTGAAGGATTTGACTGTGGAAGTTCTCCTACTGTCCTTGTGTAAACCTGAACTACAGGAATCTGATTCGATTTCAAGCAATGAAGACAAAAATCCAGTTTCTTTAATTCTTTATTTCCACTGAAGTTAATGACAGCTAAAGTAGGTCTTTAGATTCCATACAGTTCTGTGTGCTTCAGAACTTTGCACAGATCTTTTCCTTGGCTGCACAGAACACTTTGCAGACCCAACTTTGTTTGGCAAAAAGGAACACTACTGATTTCTTCCACACGACCCAACTCACCATCCACTCCAGATTGTTATTATTAGGGAGAGCAGCAACAGAGTCAGTCAATCAAACAGATGCTGTCAGAGGTGGGTAGATGCCCCTCCAAAAGACCCAGCCCAGGCAAAGGCCAGGCACGGAAATGCAGAAGTTAGTAGTCTCTTCAAAGGCTGTTGGACCACCAGGGTTGAGATGTTGGGCTTGCAAACAGGAAATTGTGATGGCAGCACTCTTATAAACCCACATCATTGGTTTTGAACTGGAGGAGGCGTGTGTTCAGCCAGGGTGAAAAGCAGGTAGAGAAAATGCATGCTTCTCAGGAAAACACAACATTCCATGTGTGCCTTTGGTCTTCAGTGAGCCAAGCTCCTCACCATGGCTGCTCTCCATCACCTTTCAGTCCAAGGAGAAGTGCTGGCCAGCTCTCTGCCCTCTGTGGCACAGGTGCAGTCTTTAAGGGTTGAAACTGGCTTTCAAAGGAGACATTTCAGGGACCATTGCTTACAGGTGACCTCCAACAGCAGACCTGGAGGCTGGCATTGTAAGGAGAAGCTGTGGGTGCTCCATCCCTGGAAGTGTTCAAGGCCAGGTTGGACAGGGCTTGGAGAAACCTGGGATAGTGGAAGGTGTCCCTGCCCATGGCAGGGGTGTTGGGAATGGATGCTATTTAAGGTCCCTTCCAATCCAAACCATTCTATGATTCTGTGATTGCAGTAAGTCTCCTTTCATGACACTTTGAAACTTGAAACCTTTGCCCGTATATTCGTCACCAAGGAAAATAAACAAAAACCCTAAATGAACCAACAGTAACTGTACATAAGCACAGTATAATGGAATAATTAAAAAAAATTTGTTATCCAGAAACTTTTAGAGGTCTAGTCCTTCTCTTGTGCTCCCAGAAAGTGATCTGTAAAAAACAGGCTGTTCCTTAGGGATGTTTTTCTATATGTTTCTAGAAAGTTTACAGCAAGTTTATAAACTTCATTCTTTCCTAGTACTATTATTCTAGAAGGCTTTTAAAGTCTAACATACAAAATGGCAGAAGGAATTTTGCATACTTGTGTGAAAGTCATTTCCATGAAGCCCAAAATGGATTAGTAAATGATGCAATCACTACAATCATACACTTCTTGTATCAAAGTTCAATACATGCCCGTGCTTGTGCTCTTTCCAGTCTTTGCTGAAATGTGGCAAAGCTGAGCAGTGTAAAAATGCATAATTGTTCTTTTTTAAGCATATAGGGATTGTCACTTCAGCTTCACTTTAGATCTAGTAAGTCATTAGTAACATTTTCTAAATCTCTGCTATGGGACAATGTCTTGGGGTGACTCTATCATGTGTATCCCCTACCATGCTCTATGTCCAAAAAGTAATATCGAGCCTTTTCTGTGCCTTTAAACTGAGCTTGAGTCACCCCAAGACAGACATCAAGAATCTGGCTCCAGAAAAGAAATCTGGGGTAAAACTCATCCCATCTCCTGGGATAACCCATTAATGAAAGCACTTGTATTTGAGCTTGACTTTTTCTTGTAAGCAGATAAAACACACTTCTGAAGTCACCTTTAGAAGCAACATATCTAATATATTTAAAATGTTAGATTGGAATAAGAGAAAATGTCAGAGACAAGTCAGTGAGAGAGATAAGCTACATCCCTTCAGTCATATTTCTCCCATAAACCTATGCCTGTTGTAAGTAAATTATAACAACAGCATGGAAGGATACACAGGATGTTAACAGAGAAGAATTCTGCGTGGAGACCATCAGAACAACACTATTTTTTCAGATGTCCTCCTCTATGAGAGTCAGGTGTAACCAAACAAAAGCCCAGCTGATCCCTTAGAACAAATCCCTTATTTAAAATAAGCCTGGCCAACAGGAAACAGAGCAAACAAACCATAATGACTTTTCTTAGAATCCAAACGGACTTTTGATATAGGTGATTCATTAATTTTACTGTTTTTTAAAGGAAGTGAGAAATACACCATTTTCTCTCTATCTAATAGTGAAAGACACAAAGCAATGCAGACTCAAACTATCATAGATATCTCAAATGTAATGATCATCTGGAGGCATTTGTTTTTTACTCATGGATAAAGTAGGTTTCATGGGGTTGACTTCAGTTTACATGGTTAATGACTTTAGACATACTTGTTTGAGAAAAACAGGCTACACAAACTGAAGTTTCTCATGAACACCTCTTGGTTTCCTACACGTATTTGCTGGAAAAAGATTTTCTGTAATTTAGCAGTAGTGACAATGTGGGGCCTTCTACTGTGAAATCTTTTAAAAATTGTGGGTGTGAAATTAATTCCTTAAAATATTTATATTCCTTAAATGCTTATATATGAGCATTTTACCCTTTTCATGCATTTGACATAAAAGTAAAGCAGAAAGTTGGTCTTCTTTTGATGGTGTCCATTTGGTAAAAATATCTTGAACTTTGTGTGAGTGAAACTTATTTTAAAATGTATTAGGAAACAGGAAAATCTGATTTCCAAGTCAGTGAGTCTCACATGGAGAATTCTATTGGACTGGTTGCAGTAAGCAAATGAGAAATCTTGGGAGTGCGAAAAGAAGTATTCATAGAATCTCCACTTAAAATGACAGAATCCCAGCTGGAAGAGTCATTTGGAAATGACATTGCTGATTAAATGCAGTTTGACTCATAATAATTCCTGAACCAACTGCATTTGGCCACAGACAAGCTTCTTTGTGGAGTGGCTTCTCACCTTTTTTTTGTAGTGGCATAGATTTGATAACAGTCTGAAGCTGGAAACAAGTTGATAAAAGATGAATATAAGCTACATAACCACAGGGTATTTTAAATACCAGTTCAAAGCGTATCTTGACTGAAGGGGCTTTCCACACACCTCACTGAAGCTGAGCCTTTCCACAGCCTGACATGAAGGAACTATAGGGCTGGATGGGGTAAAAGGCAGGGGGGATTACTTATTTGATGGAAAAGGCCCTGAGAAAAGGTGCGGCAAAGGCAGACATAGGTTCCCGATTTCTGCATCCTGCAATATTTTTCCCTTTAGAGAGATGTGATGTGATAGAAAACATGCACACAGTCCAGAAAGATAAACCTAGAACGCACTGTTCGGTAATGAACCACAGAAAAATAATTGCTAAGGAAAAAATATTTCCTGATTGAAACCAATACACAACTTTTACAGCTTTCTGCTGTTGGAAAGTATCCACTTGTCCACACGACTATCAATGATATCTCAGTACATGTGCTTGCGTTAGTGCTTTCCTATGGTCAAGTCAGGGAAAAGCAAATACGTGCAGTTCTTCGTAAATCAATGAATAAACTCTTTTGAGATAAGCCATAAAATGCAATTGAATTATACAGTTGTCTAACTAAAAGAGGGTATCTGAAATGTAGGTTTCTACATCTAAGTTAGCTATCCCATTAGAAGGAGGGAGATCTAGGTTAGTGGAGACCTAAGTCTAAATGCAGCAGCCTGTAAGGAGGTACTTGGCACCATCTCATATAAAACAAGATGTCCAAGACACCCTTGCAGTGCTAAGGATGTTGCAAAGTACATATGGAAGACTTGTGCCTTTCCAGATTTTAGCTGGAGCCCTGGCAGGATACCCTGGGGAATGTCAGGAAGTTGTGGACTCATAACTGAACTAAATGCTTAGGGGAATATGAAAGACTGAGAGAACTGGGATTGTTCAGTCTGGAGAAGGCTCCAGGGAGACCTTAGAGCACCTTTCGGCACCTCAAGGGGCTCCAAGAGAGCTGGAGAGGAACTTTTGGCAAAGGCATGGAGTGACAGGACAAGAGGTCATGACTTCAAACTGACTGAGGGCAGGGTTAGATCAGATGTTAGGAAGAAATTCTTTACTCAGAGGGTCGTGAGGCCCTGGCACAGGTTGCTCAGAGAAGCTGTGGCTGCCCCTGGATCCCTGGAAGTGTCCAAGGCCAGGCTGGACAGGTCTTGGAGCAACCTGGTCTATTGGAAGGTGTCCTTGCCCATAGCAGGGGTTGGAACAAGATGATCTTTCAGGTCCTTTCCAACCCAAACCATCCTGTGATTCAGCAATTCTATGATTCTATGAATACTAATTGACTTCTATGCAGGCATCTGTGTGCAACCATGAAGCTATTAATTATACGTCTGAAATGTAAATTGACATCTAGATCCACTATCAAATTACAATTATATAAATACTGTGACCCAGTTCTATTCCACTCACCCAGACATTGACCTGATGAAAAGTACATTGTGTTTTACAGTAGGTGGCCCTCAGCTGTCACTGATGTCTGTCGACGTCCTTCACTTTCCATTGTTCTTTGATTCTATTCTTCATCTTCCCTTCTTCTGAGTTTGAGCCCGTATTTTCCCTTCCCTTTCACCCCATTAGGTCCTCTCAAACTCCTCTCAAATAAGCAGTCCTTTCGTAATTCCATTTCTCCCTCTGAACCTAGCTTTGCTTCTAGTGTATCCAAACCATGATATTTCTGAGCGTTCCCACGGCAATCTTGTCTGTATGTTGTATTACTGACACAGCGAATGTGAGAGCCATTGCAACCCAAAGCAGCCCTGCCATTTTCCAGGTCATACTGACTGTATTTACTTTGCCATACCCAGCCACTTGACGTAATTATTCTACTTCAGCCTTGATTCTTCCAGTTGAAAACAAGCAGGTTGTCATCTTTTTGTGCCAGCAGTCTGCATACCAGAGCAGCAGAGTAACTTGTATCACATTTTTGCTTTGGGTACATAAAGGGGAATGTAAAAGCTTCCTTTTAAGGACTTTGACCGTGAGGCTTCTTCGTCTCACAGGCTTGCCTGATGGAAGTTTGAAATATTAGATGTGTTTTGCCATCAGCATAGCTTCCATGGATTTATGCATTGCTTTTTTTAATAATTCAATTCAGAATTTTTCCCTGGATCAGATAAGGTCAGTGATTCAAGTGCTCCTTCAGTTCCCTTTTTCAGGGCAGAAGTTCCATATCCATCTTCCCAGTTCTCTAAATGACTTCTGTGTGATGATTGTCTTCATGAAGTTGGTTGCTAGAATCACAGAATCACAGAACTGCAAGGGACCTTAAAGATCACATAGTCCCAGTAGGCAGGGATGAGACTCACTAAAACAGGTTGCTCAGAGCCTCATCCAACCTCACCTTGTGCGTTGATCATTGTTCAAAGATTTGTTCAATTAGTTCTTTAAGTATTGGTGGCAAATTTCATCAGCCTTGACTGCCCCTCTGTCATCGCACTGTTCTGTTGTAGTGAAAACCACTTACATGGACATTTATTGCATTTCCCCTCCGTATGAGTAGGGATTTAAATTTCACTGCCTGGATTATCCCCATCTCTGTGCAGCTTTAGGAGAAAAATATAAAAAAAGTTTTTACATTGTGACATTCTTATATGACATATCTGCAAATTTAAGTCTCACAGACCTTTTTCTGGCTTGTCTTTTGCTCTGTGGAAAGCAAACACCTTGGGTCGATGAAGTACCACTCCCACAGAGCCAGAGAGTGTTTACCAGGAAACTTGCTGTTTGCCAAAGTAATTTTTCTTTAATATTCCACATTGTACAAGCAGGGCATTTTTTCATCTTCTCTAAGGATACTTTTAGTGCCAAGCAACAAATCACAAGCTCTGTTCAGGTTATCAAAAAATAAAGTTAAGGTATATTTACCTTAAAAGAACGTCATCATCTGAGAGCCTGAGTTTATTAGCAAATTACTACTGGTTTCCTTGATTTTCCTTTCTTTCTTTCTTTCTTTCTTTCTTTCTTTCTTTCTTTCTTTCTTTCTTTCTTTCTTTCTTTCTTTCTTTTTCTTTTTTTTTCTTTCTTTCTCTCTTTCTTTTTTCCTTTCTCTCTCTCTCTTTTTCTCTCTCTCTATTTTTCTCTCTTTGTCTTTCTTTCTTTCAGCACTGCTGTGATATGAATTTCTACCAGCTCTGTGGACACAGATGGCTCTGATAGCTCACTGAAAAACCTGGTGATTCCCAATTAGCTCCTAACCCAATTTCAAGGCTTTTAAAATAATTTTTTCCTTTTTACCTTTCAGTGTTGATGTTTGCATTTTTAAATCATTGAGCTACTAATACATATATCAGTATGTACTTAATTTCTCTGTTTTTACTTTTCTGACCCTCTGCAAACTTTCCATCTGCTCCTTCCCAATAACAAGAGTCAAGTGTGAGTGCTTGAGCCATGGATATCAGGAAAACAGGCAGCTAAGCCCTGGCACACATCTGGATGGAGCTCCAGGTTGCAGAACAATGGGATTACACTCATTCTTAGAGGTAAACTCAAAGCTGGCACAGGGTGCCCAGAGAAGCTGTGGCTGCCCCTGGATCCCCGGAAGTGTCCAAGGCCAGGTTGTATGGGACTTGGAGCAGCCTGGGATAGTGGAAGGTGTCCCTGCACATGGCAGGGGGGTGGGACCAGATGACCCTTAGAGGTCCTTTCCAACCCAAACCATTCTATGATTCTCTGATATTTTTACCAAACCACTGTCTCTGCCTTGGCAACCTGGAGCCTCAGGGCTCAGAAGACTTCCTTGCAGAATGATAAAGCACAGAATGACCAATCTGGCCTTGAAATATCCAGTGACGTAACTAAGAGCTGACCTGACCTTTTGGTTTAACAGCAACAAATTGGTATTTGCATTTGAGGAAAAATGGTTATTTTAGTGACAGTGGCGCTTCAACTGCTCAGTTTTCCACCAGAGGGCACTCCTATATTTTCAATGAAGACAAGTTTCTGAACAAGACTGAGCAGTTTTGTGTGCGCAGTACAATTCCAGCTGTGGCAAAGGGAAAAAATGCAGGAGCAGAATGACCTTGTTGCACATCTGCCAGCGCTGTCCATCATCTGGGACCCTCCACTACCACCTGATGGGGCACAGCCAGGCATCAGAACCCCACATGTGACAGGCTGATGTACATAAAATAAATAACCAGTTCATACACACAGTGTCTGAACTTAATTAAGCGATCTGTGTCTTCCTCCTAAGGAGGAACAAGGCCACCTGTGTCACCAGAGTTGGTAGCAGATTTCAGCATTTTCCATGGAATATTCCATCCCATGCAAAGTCCTGTGGTTTTATCTTCCTTCATAAAAATACATGTTATTATAAAAGTTAAATCACTTCAACAGCTGATGCAGCTTGGATTAATTGTGTAGTTTTGATACTAAGCAGTTTACATCAATATACAATGCAAAACAACTATCTGTAGCCAAATTTGTAGAAACTGAAGAATTTGTTAGTTTAGCTGGACTGTGTTGCTGTCAGACATAGATTATATGTGTATCCCCATCTGTGTGTGTGTATCTACCTGTTATGTATTAAAGGGCTTTTAAAGCCTTTTTTTAAAGTTATTTTTAAACTTATTTTTAAACTTATTTTTAGAATGATTTTCAGTAATTAGGTAATTTACTTGAATGAAGGAAGTCCAGGCACTTTGTTTATTGATAACAGAAGAGAAAGCATGATTTTGGGGGGAAAAATAAAGCAAGCCAGGGCTCTGAAGAAAAATGCTTCAGAAAATCAGAAGTTTGTTTTATTTGTGCATACAAGAGTAAAACCACATTTCTTAACAGGCCCTCTCAAGCCTGAATTACTTCGTAAGAGTTTATTAAAGTCAGGTTCATTCTTTAGTTACTGCAATATTTGGCAAAGGCAGTTTAAGGAGCAAGTAAGATTTTTTATTATTTTTAACAAAATATATATGAACAGAGTCAGCAGAGATTGGAATTACAATGCACTGAGCAGTTTACATGTTCTGGCACCATATCAAAAGTGGCAGATTCTCACAGCTACTCATAAACTGATCAGGTAAATACTTTGCTCTTCCTCTTAAATCAGAGAGAAGGAACAGCCTGAAACCAGACTGTCACACTCAGCTCTGCTCCAAGGAAACACCTCTGTTAAACGGCACCCAGATGAGACAACTCAGGGGAGAGCCAGGCTGAGCTAACACGGGTATAAGCATGTGTCATTTTTACAATCCTTTCTTCTCACTTGTATTTTTCCTATGGACACCTTTGGCATGGTTGTCAGCGTTGTTGTTTTCTTTCTCCAGCAGGTTATAGCTCTGCTTTCTATGGCTGTGTGAAGGTGACTTTGGCAGCCTGGTTACGTGGTGACACCTCTCTCCTGTGCTCCAGCAAATGCTTCAGCCACCGTCTGCTCTGGCCAAATCCATCATTCTTAATGTAATCAAAGGGAGATAAGGAATATGGATCTCCTGTGAATGTGTGATGTAGCAGATAACCTCTGTGCCTCCAGGACTTGAATACGGGGAAACTGGTTCATCTAATGGGACCAGTCACTTCGAAGTGTTTCATGATTATTTATCTTAATGTACTTCTTAAACTTTTTCTTTTGACCCACTGCAGAAAATCTGTGAGTGTTTAACTCCCTTACAGGGTCTCCACTATTCACTTCCTGGCTTTTGATCTAGAAGCCTTTTTCTCTGCAGACCCCTCACCTTCCAGCTCCTCCCCAGCCAGGCCCGCTGTCATCAAAATCAACCTCACTATAGCTACAGGTCTCTTGAACCTGCAGATGATGATGATGAGGAAGACCTGTCCCTGCCAGAGCATGATCCAGATTGCTGGAGAGGGATTCATGTCACCAGGACTCTACTTCAAAGCCATTCTCTTCATTCTGCCTTCAGAGGTAATGGAGGTATTTCAGATCTGTATTTCACCTTTTCTTTTTACAGCAGCTGCCTGACACAGGCTGGATGAGCAGATAAGGTAAATTACTGCCTTGACATCACTATTTTCTTAAAAAGCATCATATGAGTCAAGTCACTCACTATTCTATATCTCTTTTAGGGTAAGGTTGAGGAAAATAATTGTTTGGGGAAGAGCTGTAAGGATATGTGAAGCAGCCCGCTGCGTTGGCCGAAGGACCAGTGCTGTATCTCCCCGAGTGTCCGCAGGGAACCCGGCGATCTATGTCGATTCCCCGTAGAAGATGCCCAGGAGGGGCTGCGGAGCCTGCACACAAACACCCACGACAGCCGGTGTGGTGAAATGCACCATAACACAAACATGCAGAAATCCAGAAGGTCAGCCGCGGGTAAAGGAGTTGAGAGGGGCCTTTCGTATGGGTTCCAGCATGTTTATTTTGTGGAGGGTCCAGGGACGAAAGACCTGGACACTGGAGGGTCTGGGGGTTTTATAGGGGGAGGGACAATGGGCAGGTAGAACAACATAAACCAATCAGGTGAGGGTCAGGGGGCGGAGCGGGGACAAAGTGACAACCCAAAATCCAATGGGGACGGAGAGGGGAGGGACAAGGGAGCAGGGGGCCAATGGAGCGTCGAAGTACAGAGAACATTCTAGAACTTATGCATATTAAATAGGGGACACACGTATTAAAGAATATATACATAAAAGGGGCTGGAGGGCCAACGGGCCAACCAAAAACTGTCACTCTACATAGAACTATGAAGGATCATGGGAGCTCACTGTAGGCTGGAGGGAGATGTTAGACTTCGGAGCTGGCCTACCATGACTTTAAAGCTGCACTTGGGCCTTGCGGCTCTCCAACCACTCTGGCGGCGGCCACAACCGCCACAACAAATATGAATGGTACAATTTGTCTATGATAACGTTTTGGGTCTCAAGGCCAGTGGTTTGGTTCTGGTCAGTACAGCTGAACTCTGCCTCTTGAACCATGTCTTCCAAGATGTTGAAGGGCCCTTGGCATTATTAACTTGTCAAACATGCCAAGGCTTTTCTGGAAGGCAATGCTATTTGGTCTAAGCCAAAACAGTGTCAAGGACTAAGATTATAAAGGCACAGAAAACCTTTTCAGTGCTCAGACCTATGTTCTGGCTCTGTGGAACCTGTCACTACAGACAGACATGAGAAAAAGAATGGATGGAAAGGTTTCAGAGGAAGATCTAAAAAAAAAGTCTGAAGTTAAGAATAGATTCAGGTCATGCCATGGAGAAAGCATTTATTCATCCTACTGTAGAATGCCATTGGTGATGGACCAATAGTGTGTAGATATCCTCTGAAATACACAGGGAAGGTGTTAGACTGCAATGGACACATGACTCATCTTTTGATCTTCTCATCAGTGTGTTACCTACGGAGCCTGTTTGATGGTGTCTCCACAGGATCTGTGGAATGATTAAAATGTGGTGCATTTCCCCTGTGAGAAGCAATGCATAATCACACATCTCCACTTCTTCAGCTGCTTAGCCACTCACAACTACCTCATGCACACGTGTGTACACACATCTCCCGTTCCTGCCTGGATCTCGGGGCTGTTTTTATTGTGCACTGCAGTTGTTGATGTGTTTCCTGGTCATGAGGAGGGACAACAGCGCACACATCATATGTATTCCATATATGTGGAATGTTCAGGCATATTGCCCAATTGCTGTTTTGTCTTTGAAACGTGCCTGCTGCTTCCCCAGAACTGATCTGATACACTCATTCATATTGATATTCCTGAGGTTTTCATGGTCAAACTCATTTGCTTTGGTTGAACCCAGCAGCTGTGTGGTCCATCTTGACTAACCGGGGTCTTCAGCGCTCGACCTGTACAATCTTGATCCATATTAACTGGTAATGGGTGGGCTGGCTGGCAATTAGGATTTAGCCTAAATGGCCTTGCTGTTTGCTGTTATTTCCTTAAATTGAGCAGAAAGGCGACCTATGCACTGTGTATCACCTCCTGGCAGGATGAGCCTCTTGCTCCCACCCACTGCCAGCAAAGCAGGTCTGCTGCTGCAGTTCATGAAGTGAACAAAGACAGCGGGAGCTCAGGGGAGATGCTTTATGCAGAGGATGAGATCAGGCTCAGACACCGAGCTGCTTGGGGCGATGCATTATTAAATGCTATCTACTGATACATTCCTTCTGTGGAAGCTGATTAATGATATCCCACTTTATTATTCCTTATCTTTTATCTCCACCTTGTTTCATAGATGTAGCCAGCAGTACACGGCACTAACCACAGACCCGTGGCACTTATTAGATGGTGGCTGCTCCTCACAAGTGCCATCAGATGTGCAATTCCCCTCCCTGATTTTGCTAACGATGCTGGTTAACATGTTGCTCTGTCACTGTTCAGGCAACCTAGACAACATGGTCTTGTCAGTCTCGAACTAGCTTATCTTTTACTTATCATTTTTTTTGACACCATCCTCTGATAAGCTGGGAGATAAATACATGACAGACTCTACACTGTATTCCCCCGGCAGTAAAATCTTAACAGTAGCTCTGTAAAGGGGTTGCATCTAACGACTGCTTCTTTTGACCTGTTTTCTATTTTGTTTGAGTGTTGCCACTGCAGATCTTAAGGCATGTTTAAACCAGAAACACAATCTTGTTTAGCTGCTTCGCATACCTCAGGAACTGTTGTGTCTTTGTGTGAATGTGGGTGTTTAATTCCAGCAGCTACAGGGTACAGGCAAGTCAAGCACATCCAGTTGCTTAAGGTCCTGCTTTTAGCTTTGATGCTGTGATTAGAGGAGAGGAGTTACCTTCTCTAAGACAAAACTAATGAGAGGAATATTTTTCTGCTGGGTTAGTGTCCTGGTTCATGTAAGCAAGAGTTAATCAGGCACCAGGACACTTTCGCTACAGACAGCTAAAGCTGCTTTGGTTACTTCTTATCACAACCAGGGGTGGATTTGGTGAGGAGGGAGAAAACGGGTGGATTAGGGAAATGTAGCATCTTCTTAGTACTGGTGGTAATGGTGTGAGTCTTGTGTGGCCAAAGACTCAAGGTCTGTTCCTCATCCTGAGGCTGTGCCTGATCCTGGGAGCTCCACGTTCACCACCAAACCATGGCCCTGAGCACCATATCTTCACAATTTTTTGACTCCACCATTTCCCTGGGCAGTCTGTTCCAATGCCTGACCACTCTTTCAGTGAAGACATTTTTCTCTATATCTAATCTAAACCTACCCTGGCACAACTCGACAACATTTCCTCTTATCCTAAATTGTCCTGAGTTATTCCTTTCTGTGGCTGACTGTCTCAGTACCAGCCAGGCTGTGGATAATTTTCTGCCAGGTTAGGAAGTGAGATCCATTCAGTAAGGAGGAAATGTAGTGGTGGCACTGGGGATGATCTTCCTCTTCTGACATGTGTAACCCACCTCGGGTAACTTCACTTCCATGGTGAGGCCAGAACAGCATTAACAGCAAAACTTAGGGGAAAATTGACAGCAATTTTTTGATATTAAATGATAATCCCAGCAAACTATGGACAAGCATATTACAGGCAGAGTAATAAACGGGCAGTGCCCGACACTTTATGCTGAGAAAGTAAGAGGGTTTTTATTAACATATTACGGCAAGTGCTGGTTTGTGGACAGGCTGAGACTGAGATTAAAGGATCCCTACAGACAGCTCAGGGAGAAATACAGCTGCTTAAATCCAAATGTGTGGTCCTAACTGCCTGTGATAGCACTCTGCCATGCCAAGGGAAATCTTTAACCCTTGTGTATACTCCAGCACAGAGGGAGTGGGAGGATTAAAACCTTGATTCTTATTAAATTGAAATAGGTCACTTCTTGCTCAGTCGTTTGTTGCAATTAACATCTAATTTGGAGACACTTCCCTCTCGTGTAAGTCACTGTGTGGGCAGCCTGGGTACCAAATAGAGAATTGTGAGTACCACAGCTGGATTTCAGGGTCCAAAACCTCAGGTTCTGGAGCATTTCTTGTATCAGCTGAGGCACAGATGTTCTCAGGCCCCTCTGTGATCTCAACATGCATCTCCGGAGTATAGACCTGATGTTTTCCTTTCCAGCTACAAAATGATAAAATGATAAAATACAAACATGTAAAACTATCTGTAGATTATTTCTGTTTTCTTTAAATTTTGTCTTTCTTACCTGTTCAGCGATCTGATGCAGCAGAGCAGATGGATACTGACATAAAGTCAGGAAATACATCTGAAAAGGGCCCAGTAAGAGTAATAAATGGGCAGTCCCTGACACTTGAAGCTGAGAAAGTAAGAGGGTTTTTCTTAACATATTACAATGATAATTTCTTTTACATTAGTACAATGTTAATTTCTTTGTTGTTTAACACTTATCTAAAAAGCTTATCTGTGACTAACTGTTGCAAAGAAAATCAATAAGGTTTATCTCCATACAAGTAGAAAAGGCAACACCTTTCTGATCAGGTGATTAATATTTCAAGTGTAACAGTCCCATTTTTTTCAAGGTCATTATAAAGTACACTGTATTTTTGTGATGTCTTTGCTTTTGCAAAATAGTAACCTGGCTGATGTAGACTGCAGACAGTCTGGAACTAGATATAACATAGTATGTAGCAGATAATAAAAACACCATCATAAATGATTAGGAAGTTACTATAGGTCTTGTCATCTTTGGAATGCATTGTCATTTACTTAAAATTTGTTTATTTTATTCAGAAGAACACACACTTTGCTCCTTTCAACTCCCTTTCCCGGAGAACAAATGTTACTTTAAAGCATACGGAGTATATTTTCTTTTCTTGAATTTTGGAAAGTTCTGTTGCCTTGTGCAGCCAGAAGAGTTTAAGTGAATTGCAGTCCATTGTTTTAGGAGGGATTCTCAAAATTTTTGCATCCTCTCCATAGAAACATCATTGTTACACTTTAAAGCATCAAACTGATCCAGGCTCTAGGCACACATTAAGAATGTACTGCACGCTTTTCCTCTTCAGGTTTCAAAAACATGTCTCTAAACTGAAAAAAAAGTGAATCAAGGTTTACAGCATCGGAGAAGTGTAAAATCCATCCACCCATCTTACAGCTCTCAGAGGGCTGCAATAGGAATAGAAATATCCACAAGCTTCATAACTAATGATGATACATTTTCAAAATGACATTGAAGTTTCTGTTTCAGTACTGAAAGGATGTCATGACTGTTGGACATCAAATCTGGAGAAAGAAAAAACTCCATTCTGCCTGCCAAAATATTTTTCCAACTGCCATTAAGGGACGTTCTCATTGTAAAGGCAAGCAACAGGACACTGCCTTGGATGAACTGTCCACATCACCATGTTCCTCTTAAACCGTTGCACAAGTGAGACGATTCTTGCAGTTAGAGAGGAACTTATTCCAAACTAATCTTTGGTCAGGCAATTGGACAAGGTGGGTCCCTTTTAACTGAATTTATTCTGTCCTCCTCTCCTCTCCTCTCCTCTCCTCTCCTCTCCTCT
>VZTD01006011.1:1228251-1238530 GCA_013397725.1 Rhagologus leucostigma | reverse complement strand
CCTCCCCTGTTCTATCCTGTCCTATCCTATCTTATCCTATCTTATCCTATATTGTGTACTTTTCCAGAGTGAACCAGGGAGCTCCTTCATATGGGACGTAATTCAGACCCTGTCCCAGAGCAGCCAGCTCTCTGCAAGGAACTCCACGAGGAGTAGGTAAGAAGGAATGAGAAATAATCCCTTTCCACAGGCCTTCCCATGGCATCTCCTTGTTTGCTCTGGATCCTTGCTGAAGGTAGAGAGGGTATCAAGGGTTTCCTCTTGAAAGGTGGAAGGAAGCAGGAACAGAATGTGCTAGGAGGAGTGTGTGCTCTGCTGTGGGGATCCCAGTGACCGCAGGAGCTATCAGGGACAAGGTAAACTGCCTTGCAGTACGTTAGGAAGTGTATATTTTAATGGCTTTTAAGTCTTTTACCAGCACTGCCTGATTGCAACATGGCCCTTTGATATCATGATCAGTCACTAAGTATTTCTCACGCTCTAGAAACGTCAATAGCTGGGCCTCACATAAAGCAGCGGTCGTAGAGCACAGGACACAGGATTGTGTTTCCAGACAGTTCTGGAATATCTCCAGTGAGGAAGACTTCGCACCCTCTCTGGACAATCTGTTCAGTGCTTGGTCACTGCACAGGAAAGAAGTTTTGTCTCCAGAAGTTCTGTTCAGGTGGAACTTCCCAGGCATGAGTTCCTGCCCGTTGCTCTGGTGCCATTGCTGGGTTCCACGGAGCAGAGCCTGGGCCCTGCCCTGAGCCCTCCCTGCAGACAGGGACACTCAGGGATGAGGGTCCCTCTCAGCTGTGTCTCCTCTCAAGGCTGAACAGCCCCAGCTCCCTCAGCCTTTCCTTATCAGGGACATGCTCCAGTCCCTTCATCTTTGTCACCCTCTGCTGAACCCACTCCAGGAGCTCCGTGTCTCTCTTGTCCCAAGGAGCCCAGAACCGGACACAGCACTCCAGATGTGCCTCCTTGCCCACAGGGCACACTCCTGGCTCATGGACCTCTTGTCATCCACCAGGACCCTGAGGTGCCAGAGGTCTCTGTCTCTGCCCGCAGCACAGGAGCATCATGGATGTGTGTGTTCAGCTGTGTGGATGTGCCATGTCTTAGTACTTTCATCTGAACCCCAGCTCCTGAGTTTGTTGCTAAAGCCAGAACAACATTCTGTCATCTGAGTGACTCACTGAAGAGAGTTTGTTTTGGCAAGATCAGATCATGAAGGATCCATGCTGATATTTAATACTCTACTGGTTACAAAATGACAGGTAAAAAATTTGTTCCATTATCTTCCCGGAGATCTAAATTAAATTTATTGACCTTTATTTCCTGGGTCAGATATGTGATGATTGAGTTTTACCTCATTACACTACTTCTTATGAGTGACTGAGAAATAAGTTCTTGTGGTTCAGGTTGCAGTGGAAGGAATAGAAATCACAACGCGAAAGACATTGAGGGTCTGGAGCATATCCAGAGAAGGGCAATGGATCTGGGGAAGGGTCTGGAGCACAAATCTGATGAGAAGTGTCTGACAGAGCTGGGGGAGGCTCAGTTTGGAGAAAAGGAGGCTCAGGGAGGACCTTCTCACTCTTTACAACTCCCTGTAAAGAGGTTTAACCATGTGAGGATCAGTCTCTTCTCCCAGGTAGCAAATAATAGGATGAGAGGAAACGGCTTCAAGTTGTGCCAGGGGAGATTTAGATTGGATTTTGGCACAAAATTTCTTGACAGAAGAGGTTGTCAAGCATTGGAATAGGCTGCCCAGGGAAATGGTGGAATCACCAGCCCTGGAAGTGCTCAAGAAATATACAGCTCCAGTTCTTAGGGACATTGTTTAGTGGTGGACCTGGCAGTGATAGGTAAATGTTTGGACTCAATGATCTTTGAGGTATCTTCCAACCTTAATGATTCTATGATTTCTTGGCCCATTATTCATAAGGACTCTTTCAAGAGTGAAGGTAGTGGTTCTGCCCACTTCCTTATTGATAATACTGGATTAACTATTGCAATATCATCCTTCTGACTTGGACCTGTGCTACTTATTTCAGAGTGCAGTAAGTCATGTTCCAGCACTCACACCTATGCCCTGGCATTGCCTAATTTATTTTTGGAGTTGTCTCCAGCTGAGAGGGCAGTGTGCCATAGAAGGAAAAAGTGGTGGAGATGAACGAGGAAAAAAAACAACCTAAACCATAAGCACTTTGAGTTGTGAAATTGAACTTTTAACTTAATACTCATCTTTCACACTAGAAGAAATGCCACTGGAATGAATGAGTCAGAAATGAGTGATGAAATTATTCTGTACCAAGGACTCTAGGACTTGAAATCTTAATTATGACAGCAGCTTCCTCACTAAAAGAGGACTGGAATGTGAAACCTTTGTAAGGTGAGACTGAAATAATATTTAACCCCATTGTTACCTGCACAGAAAAACTCTTGCTTCCCAAAGGTCGCAGAGTGGAGATTGCAGGTTGTTAATGCTAATTGTTATTTCTCTCTGAAAAGGAGTCTGATGGAAGGTTGCTTGCCTGACTTCTGTTTTCGCCTTGGAAATCTTCTCACATGACCTGTTTCTGCTTATGCTGCTAAATATTTAGACTTCCTTCGAGACCTAGTGCTAATAAAGTTACAAAGTAAATGAATTTTATTTCATGGTAATAAGATTGAAAATTATGATGAATTGGTCAGTGAAAAATGAGCAATTTAATGACTGATAGAGCAAAACAAGATATTAAAAGAAGTATTTTGGAAGACATCTCTACTTGTTATTAAAAACAAAGTTTTCAAATATGGGTACCTTCCTCCTTTTAACTATCTGTTATTGTTAATTAAGCCCTTTTCTCAGACAGTCCTTTTTCAGTACAAGGCAGGTTTGGCTGCCTGCATTTAAGTGCAATCTTACACTATAAACAGGATTGTTAATTTAATTTAACTACCTTGGGTTTATTTTTGGGGGTATATTTTGTGTTTTCTCACGGCTGAGCATTTTGCAGTAGAACATATGTCAGCAACATATTCTAAACCAGAACAGATCTAGAGGAAACTGCTCTGCTCTCCTAATTTCTTTTAAGAATTACATATTTCAAGCAATCCTGTTTATCTTCTGGTCCTGTTAACAGTAGAATAGTTTAAAATTTCAGTCAAGTTAAAAGTAGTTACATGACCAAGCGCTATCCACCTATGCCAAGAACATAATAAACATATGGAACCACAGAACTTTAAAAATGTTTATTAGATAAGAAAAGAAAGATGAAAAAAGCTAATAATTAAATATATCTGCCAACCAAACAACAAATTTAAATTAAGATCTCTACCATGTTCTGGACCACTATATAAATAGAATATATGCATTATGCTACAGATTTTTCTTATGTGAGTCACTGGACTGAAGTCAGTTCTTCTCCATGTGTGGGAGAGGCAGGATGGAATCAGTGTTTGTGGAAGAATTCATTAAGGAGATGAATGTCCTGGAAGGAAAAAGTTGAGCCTATTATTTTATTTCAGTTTTGCATTGGCAGGAGCAGGGCAGTGGACTTGACGAAGCTCTGGTACATCCTGGACACTTTGCCAGGAATGGTGGAAAAAATCATCTTCAAACTTTTAAGGGCTGGCTAAAACCAATTTGAAACACAAAATAAATCATGAGTGGGAAGTGAAAAGCCACAGGATATCCTTTCAGAATAATTTTTCATCAACATTATTTTCTCTCTAATGTTTTTCTCTCTGTTGCCATTTACTCCCCAGCAGTATCCAAACCCTTTGACCACACACACAAAATAGGTGGCTCTCTCAAGGAGATTTCTCATCCGTAGAGGTGTTTTAAAGCTTTTTTTCTTTATGCTACAGCCTGTGATGAGAATTTGGTTTAATTCCATAACAGAAGATAGGAATTAAATCTTGCATTGTGAGGCTCAGCCCGTATGGTTTTATTTCGTATTAGAATTCTAAAAACTCAGGTTTGCCACTTGTTCTTATCAAGTGTGTTGCTACTTCCATTTGATCTGCCACCGTTGTTCAAAAGATAAAGAAGAAAAAAAGAGGTTAAGATGTCCTCTCCTTCCATGGAATTTCCTAGGTTCAAGGATGAGATTTGTCTCTCCCGGACATGGAAAAATATTATCTCACATGGGTAAAGCAGCCAGCATGGTGAAACGTGATTCTCTGATAGTGCTTTTGGCCTAGTATTTCAGCAAATAATTTTTTCAAAAATCAATTTGCATAAATTAATTGGTTTTTATGGTTTTTTAAAGCATCAACTTTACCCAGGTAACAATTAAAATGCTTAGAACTTACTGCATAATCCATCCTCACAAGAATTAGGGCAATCCCCACAGGGCTCTCCTTCCTTGTAGGGTGTCTTCATTGAACTTATTAGATTTCCCCTGAAACATCAATGTTACCAACATAAGCTATGAAGTCACTACACCATATTTGAGAGGAAGACTTAATTATAAAGATGTTTACACTTACACTGAGTTACTTGTGTAACTTATTGTTACATTTACACTTGGTCTTTGGTTATATGTCAATGAACTTTTAAATATGTGTTGGGTTTATTTAGAAACATTTTGGCAGTGGGCAGAGAGGGGGAGGAATTTGCAGGGATGGCTTTTGTGAGAAGACACCAGCGGCTGTCCCTATTCCAGGCAGGGCCAGTGTTGGCCAGCTCCAGGTCAGACCTGCGTGATGGTGATAGTGGCTCTGTGATAACGCATTCAAGGAAGGGTAAATACTGCTGTGCAAGAGCAACCAGAAGAAAGGAGTGAGAATACGTGAAAGAAATAACTCTGCAGACACCCAGGCCAGTGCAGAAGGAGGGGCAGCAGGTGCTTCAGGCACCGGAGCTTAGATTCCCTGGTGCAGCCCATGGAATGGCAGCTGTGCCCCTGCAGCCCACGGACATCCATGGGGATGCAAAGATCCACCTGCAACCCGTGGACGACCCCACACTGGAGCAGGACAATGCCTGAAGGAGGCTGTGATCTCATGGGAAGCCCTCGCTGGATCAGGCTTCTGACAGGATCTGTGACCCTGCAGGGGACACACACTGCAGCAATCCATTCCTGAAGGATTGCATCGCGTGGAAGAGATCCATGCTGGAGCAGTTTAGGAAGAACTGCAGCCTGTGGGAAGGACCCACACTGAAGTTTATGGAGGACGGTCTCCATCCAGTGGGAGGGACCCCACACTGGATATGGGGAAGAGCGTGAGGAGGGAGGAGAGGCAGAGATGGCATGTGATGAACTGACCAGAGCTCCCAGTCCCGTCCTATTGCCATGCTGAGGTGGAGGAGGTAAAGAAAATCAGGAGTCAAGTTAAGCTTGGGAAGAAGGTGGGGGCTGGTAGAAGGTGCTTTAGATTTGGGTTTACTTCTTATTATCCTAGTCTGATTTGATTAGCAATAGATTAAGTTAATTTTCCCAAGCTGAATCTCTTTTTTCCATGACAGTAACTGGTGAGTGAACTCCCCTGCCCTTATCTTGACCCATGAGCTTTTTGTCATATTTTTTAATTCCCCTGTCCTGTCGAGGAGAAGAGTCAGAGAGACTGGGTGAGCTGCTGGTGGTCAGTCAACTCACAAGAAGATATTGTGAATGTGGAAATTAATTTTACGCAGTATTTGAAATCATCACTTTACCTCAACATTCCCGTTTAAGTTTTTTGGTATTAATTATAGTCTTCACTGTAATGTATATATTCATCTGCCTTTCTGAACCAAGATTTTAAATAGAAAGTGGAAAATATTTAATTAACTATTACGAAAATTAGGATTTTTAGGCAAGGGACATTTAAACTGAACATCAGTGTCCTTTTTATGTATTTTATGCTTTTTCTTGTTTGACAACTCTTTTGATGAGTATGTTTCTGTCTTTTCATATTCCTAATACAGTCTTCAAACCTGTTCCTCAGCTATTGATGATGTGCCCTGTTACAAATTTCACCAACTTCTGACTAATTTTGATAATGTAATAAGTACCAAAATCAGAATCAATACATACGCGGGGCAGTACTGGCAGACGTAAAAGTAACTGTATGTAGTGTTGCTGCAGAAGGCTAAACCACATCCAATTTTATAGGAATTGTGCCAAACCATCTGTAGGTATAAGAATAAAAATCATGGGAGTATGAAAAATATACACTGGAAAATCATTTAAATACAATATGCATCACAGAAATGTTTGCAATGATGTTGTCGTTTTATTTACCCTTTATAGTAAAATATGAGCTGCATTTTACTGAAAATCTGCTTTCACCCCTATTCAACCAAAGGATTGGGGGTATAACAATAATAATTTAAAACACATGTATAAAAAACCCTTTGATTTTGTATTTATGCCTTCATTCAATGGAAACTGTTGATGTAGGAATGATGATGTAAGATTTTGTATCCTGTGATTTGTGCAGGTACCATAGAAGTTTAGGATAAGCCGTTGTCCAGCTCCTCTGAGTCAAAAGAACTTTGTAGACTGCAACAAACCTATTTATATTTCCTGGCTGATACTTTAATAACCCTGTTTTTCCAGCACCTGGGCAATTTTCAGATGTTAAACAAGTAAGTTGTTTCTTCCTGAAGTCTTGAAATACCGGTATGTTTACTCTTTACTCCTAAAGATGCTTAGCCTATTATTTTCATTTTAATTTTGTTACTTTGCCTATTATTTTCATTCTAGTTCTGTTACTCTGAAAGTTTTCATCTTGTTTTGTCAGAATAACTCTCGTGTCTCCATTGTATTTATTTCCTTTAAAGATGAGAGGGTAAAACTTGCTCAGCTAACATTTATTTGTTCAGCCTGAAATATAGATATAAAAATATACATCTACCTGAGTGTAATGGCCAAACACAGCACCTTTTGTTTTTGCTCCAGTTCCGTATTTGAAATTTTTCTCCTCATTGTACCAGGACTGAAGAACATCTGACCATGACAACGGGGCAGAGGACATGAAGAGATTTTCACCACATAGTACATCTGAAAAGAGAATGGTGCTGAGAAATGCATAAAGAATACACACATGAGAAAAAAATAAAAACCCAAAACAAACCAGCAGATGTTGGGATCATTTCCATAGAAATTCTCATCCTAAACGAGGCAGCAGGGTGTTGTTTTTTTCCAGTTAAATGACATCACTCTTTGTAAATTCTGAAGCTGTCACTTGACGAGTTTGCAGCATGGCCTGTTTGGCTGGTGGCTGGTTGTTGGCAGATCTTCTGCATGACTGTAGGAACACCTGCACAGGTGCACCACGGGTTCATGACTGTAATTTTGCTATTTGGAAGTTGCCAACCTGGTCATTACTCAGGTCACAGCCCAGTAATCTTGGGAAAATGCCAATAATCCAAATTTTACTCCTGGTACACAAGAAGGTCTCTACACTGCTTTCACCTGGTGTTTGTATTCAGGTCCAGCCCCACTGCATTAGTGCTTAAATGAGATTCACCCTTGCAAAAAACAGGCGATTTGAATTTTAGGAAAAAGTATGGACAGGACTGTCCACATCTTAGATATGGTGTGGTTAGAAGTCAGTCAGCAGCACACTGGGCTGTTAACATGGTGCAGCTGTAACTTTAATATCCAGTGACTGGCTGAAGTGTTAATCTAAACATCAAAGACAGTTTTAGGTTGCAATTTGCCAGGGAATTTAAAAGTCTGGTCTGAGAAACTATGCTTAGCACCACCAGCCAGTTTTAGGCCTTCTCCATTTTCCCCTTTCTTCCCAGACACTTTGAGCCAGCACATGCAAACTGGTCTCTGCCCTTAAGTGGGTCTAGATTCTCTTCTTTCTGATGGATATTTTAGGAGAATATGCTTTATCACTACTATTTGTTTTTTCATCTACTGTAGAAAATGGAATATACCTATGTAAAACTGATGAAATTTTGAACTTTTCGCACTCACTGGGCAGATTTCTACCTAGAAATTTCTCTTTGTCTCATGACCAAAAAAATCAAAATGGAATATAAATTGCGTCTCATTTCCCCCCAACAAGCAAAACCCCAAACTGGTCACATCAATAACATGTGTGATGTTCAGTTCCACTCATGCTTCACTTACTGGTTCTCCTCAGATTAGGAGGACTGTGCCTTAAAGTACATCAATTGGCCCAGTTTTGGGCATTCTCTGCAGCTGGAGGACACCATTCCTTGATGAAAAAAGAAAATATGTGTCACGTACCTACAAATAACACCTGATAAAGGAGCAACATTTAGAAATTACATTTAAATAAGAAAAAGTCAAATGCAAAATCCTTTTTGATTTCGAGGGGAGAGGTAGATAGGAGCAAAGTCACTGTGCACCCAGGAAACAGAAGCTGTGAAGCCCGATGAAGATGTATCTGAAAGAAATTAACAATGCTATGTATCTTTCTTCTCTTTTTAATTTTCCTTCAAAATAAAGATATATTGTTCATATACCACAAAATTTTCCAGGCTTTTTACTCCACCTACACAGCCATATGTTTCTCTTGGTGCTGGCTGTGCACAATCCTTAGGAAAGGTCTGGATACGGAATTTGTGGCTAAACAAAATAATGTGGCCCTGCATACAGTCCTGTATCTCTCATGGAATCCACTGCTCATTAAAAATAGATTTAAAGCACACAACTTACCATCTTCATCATGTTGCTGGCAGTTGGTTTTACTCCTCTCCTGAGGGCATTATGTCTGTCAACAATCAGCTTTTGCTGCTCTGCTCTGCTACTTGACAGAGTAGCGAGAGCTTCAGGTTCCTAAATCGAAAGAAAATGTGTTCCTGTTTTATTTGAATGTAACAAAATCCTGCATCTTGTGTAGGAAATGTTACAATTTCAAAGTACCAAAATGTTAATCTCAATCTTGTGAGGGAGGAAGGACTCTGCTTTGTCCCCTAAGTGTCTCTAGGGGTGCTTCCATGTGGAGCAGCATTTCAGTGGTTCCACAGTGTAGAACTTAGCAATAATAACACTGATTGCTGTGTTGTATCTTCCAACCCTCTGTGGAGGACTGAGATATTCTGGAATGCCTCTGTGCCTGTGGACTCCTACATTTAGGCAACAGAATCAGACTTATTTACTATTATTATAATTTCCTAATGAGGTGTTGCAGAAAGAGGATCTAAAAATCATCAGAATGCATGAATTGGGTTTATGATGTGTTTCTCTTCTGCCTTATTTTAAACATTCCTATTAATGTTTTTCTATTGAAGAAATCTGTTGTTTAATCACAGGATCATCACAGGTCTCTTGTGGTACTTCATCAGAACATCCCACTGAACAGAAAATGTCTATACCTATCATGCCACAGATTTGCTTCCAATTCCATCATAACTGATAAAATTTTTCAAGCTTTTCGTGTGTTCTCTAATTAAAAAATAGAGATGTGAGGAACTCAGCCTTCTCTTTACATCCATTCTCAGCTAGTCTAGACCGCAGAATGGAGAGGAGAAATTGAAGAATTAGGGGAAAATAGAGTCCAGCCATTGCTCACGTTCTGTGTTTTTGAAGCAGAAGGAGCAAACTACAAATTTCAGGCGAAGTATGGGTTGGGAGTAACCACTCTGTGTGTGCATTCAGGGTGTTAATTTAACTGTTTGAGGGAAATCAGAGATACAGGCTGAGCGGATGGGACTGTGAGAAAAGGGAGAGGCAATACCTCAGGACGTGTAGGATAAGAAAGGCAGAGGGGTATGCAAATGATACCTGTAAACCTGTGTGGAATTAATGGGAAGAGTGCTGGATCTTTGGGAGGTCCAGATTGCTGGATCTGTGTACGGAAACTTCTGGAGAATACAGTTATCTCTGACCCAACTCACAAGTAATGCTGAATCTTTATAAGTTTTTTTGTGCAAATGTAGAACCAGATGACTGCTTTGAAATGAAGCAGACTTCAAGGATAAATGCTTTCCGAATTCTAGATATCTAATACTTCAAGCATAAATGCTTTCCAGATCCTAAATATCTCATCAGACTCTTTCCGCGTGTTTGGTGTGCATAGGAAAAGCCATATTCAGTCTACAAGTGCCTCAGGGCCCACCCAAATTTTGCTAATAAGAAATATGTGTTCTACCTGTCCAGTGGATAGAGGCAACACAGCTGTGAGACACAGGAACACCACTGGCAGAATCATCTCTGAAAAAGTGAGAATGAGGAAATAATTTATTTTTTACAGAGCTTTCATTTCTCTGAATACATAATACATCTTTCTCCTGTGTGTTTGTGTCCTGCTTTTGCTCTGGTCTTTCTTTCTTTTTTTCTTTCTTTCTTTCTTTCTTTCTTTCTTTCTTTCTTTCTTTCTTTCTTTCTTTCTTTCTTTC
>VZTD01006011.1:1197788-1228205 GCA_013397725.1 Rhagologus leucostigma | reverse complement strand
CTTCCTTCCTTCCTTCCTTCTCTCCTCTTCCATTTTTAGAACTAAAATAATAAAATTAATTCCCTCTCTTAATTTCCAAATTTCTATGAATCAACTCCTTTTCACGTCTCATTCTTCCTGCTGTAATCCTGGATGAATATCCCCACAAGTATTCACTGGTATTTTTGCTGCCCTTCCTGGAGGAAGCCTACTGCTCATCACCAAACTGTGGAACAGGATGGGGTGCTGCTCTTAGCTTGTTTCTGTGTCTAGGTTAGTCTGAAAATTCCCCTGATCTCCATTGCCTGCTCTGACTGGAGTGTGAACTTTTCGAGTGGAATTAGAGTGGTTGAAAGTGGAATGAGTCCATGTGACCTCTGCACTCAGGTGTAGGAGTCAGGATTCAAAACTTGTTCAAAACTTGATGACCAGCGCTGTGAAATCTTGCATGTGAGCTGGGGCAGAACTGGGAAAGACCTGTTTCAGGAAGCTTTTTTTGTTTTCATCTGTTCTAAGACAACTCTTGTTTATATTACAGATAATGAGGAATGACAACAGAAATTAGAGCCTTCTCTAACACTGTGATTCTTCGTGTTTCCTATGCAGGGCCAGGAGCAGGACTTTGATGATCCTTGTGGGTCCCTTTCAACTCGGGTTATTCCACAAATACCTGATTCTAATTGAAGAAGCATCCACCAGACCCTGGACTCCAAGACTCCACTTGCCTGGGAGGCTCAAAGCACCACTCCAGTGACCCAGGAGGTCACTGCAAAGTTCAGGTATCTGCAATCAGTCACACAAGTTACATTCACCTTGTTTCTGCTCAGCTACCTCGGGCAGGCCAGCAGGTGACTAGAGTGGAATTTACTTGTTCTGGCAGTTTTCCCAGCCTCCCACTCTGAGGGACTTTATGGGCATGTTACCACAGAGGTATATTATTAGCTTAACTTGTTTGGTTTTGAGGGGCTGCTGGTTTTAGTTCTAAATTATTCTTGGGAAGAGGCCAGTGGGGTTTGCTGATCCTTTCGTATTCAGCAAAGCCCCTTTACCTCTAGGCAACCAGTTTATATAAAACACAAGGTACTCTGGAGAACACTGGTACTCGTGGAGAACAAGTGGTTAAGAAAAACTACCCTTTTCCAGGTGGGACAGCAAGACCTCTGTTCCTCACCAGCTTTCTTACCTTGCACTGGGGGTGACCCACAGTTCCCAGCCTTAGGCAGGGATGCTCTGCTAAACAACAAAGCCCATGGACTGTGACTATGGGCAGCTGTAGCTCAGAGGCCAAAAAACTGGAAAGACTGGTCACATCTGTCCAATTAAACTCTCACAACCTTCAAAATAGAGTGGCTTATTCAAAGCACTTGTAGTTGAGGGAAGATCTAGTTGATCCAGGGGAAAACATTGATACTTAACAGAATAAGTCATTGATCTCCTGTTCTTAGTATTGCTTCATGTCCCTAGCTTTAATTTTGACATTACCTGTGCCTCCTTGAAGTGCTTTAGAAGCACAGGATTTCTTTCTGATTAATTTTCGTTATGCTTATTTCTCAGAGCCATTCCAAAACTTTGCACTTTATCTGACCTAGCTGTTTAGCAACAAAGGTTATACTCCCAATATCATGAAAAAAATATGCTTTTCACTTAATTTCTAACTAGAAAGTAAATAGAAATGGGGGTTATTTTTAGCTGTACTCAAGTTACAAGCAAAAATATGCCTTTTGAGTGCAAAATATCATGAGATGCAAATAGAAAACAGCCTCTTTTGCACGTAAAACACATTTTAAAGGAAAAATAACTCTTCGCTGAAATTGTAAAGCTTTCTATTTTGCAAACCAAGCTGAAGAAGCTAACTTAGAGACATGGGCAAAGTATTCATTCACGATAATATTTTCTATGAATTAACTTACAATTAAATGTAATTGGTAATTTAATACATGATACGAGTTTCAAAATGCCATTGGAATGCTTTTTAAGACCCAGTGGATTTCCCGCTCCAAGATATTAACATACTTTTGGCAATCCCACTAATTTCAACCAAATGCTTACAGTTTATGAGATGTAAATTTAATTGCTCTGCATTAATTTCTAGGCACCGGTCCTAAAATCAGTCTCTCTCTCCCCCTCCCCTGTTCCCCCTCAATCAAACATAAATCAGGACATGTGCCAAGTCTTACTGACTTTCCTGCAAATCCATCTGTATACCAGGATCTGCCACTGAAAGATGGTGCTTTAGCATCCCTAGTTTGTATGAGTTTGGCAAACTCGTGTGAATATGTTTTTCCCATCTCTCCTTCTTAAAAAAAATATATATAAAAAGGTATATCTTAAATTATTCATTTAATTGAATAACGATTACAAAAAAAAAAAACATTATTTTTTATCTTTGAAAAAGACCTGAAATTGAATAATGTCTCTGTCATTGTACTTGTAGAGCATTATTGCACAAAGTCCTACTTAGCAGCCACTTTGCAGAAAAGGAGTAAATAAAACAAGGTGGTAATTTCCGCACTCTGAAAATAGGTGGTGATAGAAACACGAACCAATAGAACTTACCGAGCTGCATAAATATCCCATTCAATGTGTTTTACTGTCTCTCTGACCCTTTCTCTATGTACATATAATTTACTAAGATGCTGCTTTCTTGATACTGGTGGCTTTTCTTGTATATTTGATTGTTCATTCATTTTCTCTACCTTTTTGTTTTAGCTTGTGTTACACTATTGCCTAAATGATCCTTATCTTTCACTGAATAAAATACTCTTCTGTGACTGTCCTAAATTTTTCAATAAGTCTTCTGATGATAGGTGGTATTTTAATACATGAAAAAAATTACAATAATTTAAGCCAACGAATCAAGGCAAATCCTACCTTCTGTTTCCAGGAAGATCAGAAGTTTCTTCCGTCCTTCTTCAGGTAGCTGTGGAATTTGCTGGAATTCTTCACTGGAGGGTGATTTATAGCTCTCCTGTTTCCTGATAGGACAAGGGGATTCAACGTCAAAGGTATTACAACATTCAGGTAGTGACCATATAGAACAGCGTATTTTTCAAGTGCAAATTCATCCAAAAAGGATGTTGATTGCTTGTGTTCCATTTTAATTTCCTCTTACTTCTTGTACTGGAAGAGATGGAATTCTCTGAAACGATTTTCGGATGTACTGCACCTTAAATGTGAAATTTGCAGTCAATGGGAACACCAGGTACAACTCTCTCTGCTAATGATTGACACATCCAGTTGTAGTAACATTTGATCCTAATCTCCAGCAATGCAAATAAACTCAGCTGGATACTGAGTTTATTATTATTTTTATTTAGCAATGTCTGCAGACTGATATTGTTGTAACCAAGGTGGAATCTTGCTCACTGATTTTTCCATGGGTGTTTAAAGTCTTGGGCGAAGTTCCTCTTCATGCCATGGCTTCTTTATGTTGGTCCTAGAGTGTAAAAGCCAAAGAAGGAGACAGGGATATTTCTGTAATTTATATTGGATAAATATTAATTCTGTAATTTATATTGGATATTGGATAAAGATTAAAAGATTACCATGTGCACTAACGTTAAAAGACGTATTTGTTTCGGCGTTTCCGGGTACATGGGGTGAGATGGGATGGACAGGAACACTGCCAGATCAGAAGGGCATTTTTGTGTGCACTGACTGCTTCTGTCCACATTCAATTTCCAGTAACTGCTGACCAGAGCAGCTGTCGTTGTCTGCTTTTATATCAAATGTTGCCATTTTTCTGTTTAAATTCAGATCTGCCCTCCTCATAGTCAGCTCCTCCCTGAGTCCCTCTTGTTGTGCCTTCAGAACAAGCCTTTGATTTTCCACACATGGGAAAGCAACACTTTGGCTCTGCCAGGCACAATGGCAGTGGCGTGGTTTGATGGTTTGTAATTATGTGGAGAGGAACACACCATCAGCAAGTTTGGGGTCGACAGTGAATTGCAGGAAGGAGTCCATGTGCTGGATAAAATCATTCAGATTAACCTCAAAAAGCTGGAGACATGATTTGATAGAAAAGATCTGAAAGCAAACAACTGAGAGACACCAATTGTCTAGGGAGCAGCTCTACAAAGATACTTCAGGGGTTGAACTTGATCACAGAATTGTTTAGGTTTGAAGGGACCTTAGAGATCATTTACTTCCAACCCTCCCACCATGGGCAAGGATGATCTGAGAGGTCTTTTCCAATGTAAATGATTCTATGAGAAGCTGCACAAGAGTCATCATGAACCACAAACTGCACTGCTTTAGCTACTGCACAGTGCACGTACTGAAAATAGTGATTAAACCCACTTTTCAGCAATTCTGAAACAATGTTGGGACTGCTGTGTCCAGTGTTAGAGTCCTCTGTACAAGAAAGGCATTAACAAAATGGAATAAACCCAGCAAAGAGCTACTGTGTTGGAAAGGGAGAAGGCAGAGATCGACTCTTTTACAACAGAGACTTGAGGTTGAACGTGGTGTTGGACCAGATGAGCTTCAGAGATCCTGTGCAACCAAAACTGTTCTAAGGCTGTGTGATTTTTATGTTGTTTACACTGGAGAGGAACAGAGTGAGACTTGTCTTATTTTACTTGTTGACAGATATGACAATTTAACAAATTACAGTGGGAACCTCTAATTGCTGTATGAGAAAACAAGTGTCATTAGCATAAGCATTATAACCATTACTAATGAAAAGGTTCTACGCAGGTGATCAGTGAGCAATGGATCATAAGGTAAAGTCTATGTCCTATTATGCTTGTCAGTCATCTCTCTGCCTAATATACACCGAGACTTTGTGAATCACCTCCCCACTCAAGTGTAAGAGCTGCCTATAAACCCGAGAGGATGATTCAGAACAACAGCCTATCCCCCGATAACATTTCTGTGAATATTCTGTCATGACACTTCAAAAGTTGTTCCTATAGTTTATTTAAATAGAATCACAGAACATCTCAGGTTGGAAGGGAACTCGAAAGATCATTTCTCCAGCCTGTTGAGGTCCCTCTGAATGGCAGCACAACCCCTGGTGTATGAGCCCCTCCTTTCAGGTTTGTGTCACCTGCAAACTGGCTGATCGTGTAAACCTCACTTCTCTAGCAAATCCCTTTAAGTCTCAGGCGTTTGTAGGGACTCTTTTTGCTTGGCATTACTAATATGAATACAATTCCTTGTCTTTCTTAAAATTTTTGTGCCAGCTCCATCTCATTAGTCATAAGCTACTTGTTTCCATTTTTCAGGTATGTAGATCCCCTCTTTATCTCCTGACATTCATCTTTCGCTCACTCATCAGATTCTGTCCATGACTCCTTCAGCACCTGGCTATGACTTTCCCCCATTAATTGGTACATTTTTAGCACCTTTAGTTTTGTTATGGGAAAGTGATCAATAAACATTTGCAGTTACTTCTGGATTTTCTTAGTTTTGATGCCTACAAAATATGTCAGTGTAGTAAGCTATATCTAATCTGTGGATATTGTTTTATAAATAGGTCAAATCTTTTTTGTTTTTATTTTCTCAGTTTGCTGTCCCTATTTATCTGTATCCCTCTTTTATTTTGTATCCAGCCATCCAATATTTAGGAGGAAAAGCATCTGTTCATTCTTATTTCTACAACATCTTCTAAAATTCCCAGAGCAGGATGCCAGAGCCTATCACAGCAATAACAAAAAACACTAATAAACTACATACAGAATTTAGATTCCTCTCAGCTATCTTTAGGTGTTCAAATGATACATATCTACATAACATAGGTGTCTAGAGATTCTCAATAGTCGACAGAGAGCAAGAGGCACCTTTCTGTTTTACAGTCTTAGACCCCTATCTTAAGTAAATTGCCCACTGAAAGTATTGTTCTGTTCTTGTTGGCCACACAGTGACTCTGACTTAGACTAAATATCACAAAAGCCTCCAAAACTCCACTCTGCCAAATTATTTTTGTTTGTGGGAGGCAGCCTTTAGATATCTAGATGCTCCTGGGCTTTTTTCTACTTCGTGGATGAAGAGAGAGAATTAGAGGTAGAAAAAATTAGCTTTTTTCCAGTGGAGGAAAAAATAATTGTTATCATAGATTAGGATTAAGATAAACTAAATTTATCAACCTAAAAATTAGTTTTAAGTCTTTAAAGTGGTGGGTACTCTCCAGATTCATCTTACTTAGAGACCAGCCTTGGGTGACATTCTTGTTCAGTGAATAAAGCAGAGACCTGAATTAGAGATGTCAAAACATTTGAGATATTTCACCTTCACAACTCCACAATACCTTTCTGTTCCTCAGTCCTGCATTATAAATGGGTGGAGTTTTCTCATTTTCTGTCCACCACAAACTGAAAATCCAGATGCTCGTCTGGAGTTTCATTCCTGTTACACAAATGGAATGGTCAGTAAATGTATTGCTCTTAAAGACCTTATTGGCAGTTTTCCCACTGGAATCTGAGATGTAATCAGCCACATTATTTTCTCATATTCCATATGAGAAAAAATTTCTCAATTATTAAATCATATCATTTTTTTATTAGCCTGAACAAAAATGGTTTTTTTTCTTTGTATCATACGCATTTACCTCAGGGAGGTAATTCCTTTTTGAACAGTGCAACCTCAGATTACACAGCTTGATAAATATTTTGAGTCCATTAAAGAGATTCCAAAATATATTAATAATCCTAAAAGAAACCTAATGCCTTGGCTTTCATTTCTGCCTCAGTTTTGTGTTTCCCAGGGCTTTAATTCTATAAGTAAACTGATGGAAACATTGTGATATCAACACAACCTTTGGAAAACAGCAGCCTGAAGGCTCCACCATGTATGTCCAGGAATAAACTGGTTGCAAAGTCAATCACTGAGGCTTGGTACTTCCATACCAAAGATGGTACTGATTCTTTCAAGAGTCAATGGCTCCTTCTTCACTCTCCGTTATCCCAGTCTTCGATTGAGGGCACAAACCCCAGGCTCTTCTGTAGCTCTTCCCAGAGGCAGTAGCTCTAAGCCAGTAGGAATCTGAAGATTAATTTTTCATTAATTTCAGACTTCTGCCGTAGCAAATGCATTTAGCAACAGTACATTTATTTAGAAGGATTCTGTTTCAAGGATTTACTCGACCAGGCAATCACAAGAGAAATGCAGCTAAAATTAAAATTAAATTTGCATAATTTATCTGAAAGAAGTGTCTCTGTGTTTAGGGTGAGATGTTGTTTGCCACAATCTTAGCAGCATATCAAGGCTGTGTAACAACATCCTTATACCATACCACACTTTTCTATAATGCCTCCTTTAGATCCTTGGTACAGTTAATTCCCAGCATGCCTGCTGTTATCAGTTCTGATTTTAAAATGTCAAGAAGAAAATGTTAGATGTCATGGAAGGCAAGGTTTATGATAAGCATTTTGTGCCTGGAAAAAAAATGATAGAACAGAAACTTTCTGTGGGTTTTTATAAATGTCTGGTATATATTTCATACCCTTTTTTGAATATGGATCATGGAAGTATGTCCATGGCAAAGTTCCAAAATTCAGTTTCATCATGGTTTGCTGCACGGGACTAGTAGAGCTCTTGTTTCTCTTCTTTCTAACATGATTTTCAAGTCCAGTCCAGCCTTTTAGCCTGATCAAACCCTGAGCTTCTAAAACAAGAGTCCATTGCAGGAGCAGCACTGTCTTGTGTTTAAGACTAGTAATGTACTTTACAAAGAAAATAGACCTAGATTTTAAAGATTTACTCTATTAAGGTATCTAAGTGGCAGAAAATTTTGTTGCCAAACTGTATTTCTGTTTTTCTGTATCCCTGCATTTTTTTATCAAGTCTCCTTGACTTAGAAAAGAAAATGCACTGGGCAAGGAGAGTTTTGTTCACAGTGCAAATCTGTTTTTCCCCAGTACTTGTAGTTCCCGAAGCACTGAAGACATTTAGGTCCTGCTTAATGGCAGTGCAGAATTACACCCTGTAGCCTGTCACAGGAAGAGAAACCCCCAAAACATTTTTGATCTCCCACAAAAAGCCCTTGTCTTAATAACGTGCACGAGAAATGAGCAAGCACAAATTTTCCACTGTTGGAGAGCTTAATAATTATTTCTATGAATAATGTGTTTCCAGTTTTATTGAGAAACCCCAAAATATTTGGGAGCAATTCCCTTTTCTTCTACAGTTTAAAATCATATTCCGCTATCAAGTACCTGGACATAATTCCAAATGGCTTCTGAAGCAATATTGTCTCCATCATCATGCTAAATCCTATGTGTATAAAGATAATAAAAGATAAACCTTTTTTGTCAGGTATTCTACGTTAATAGACACATAAAGTACAAGAAACTTTATCTATCAACCTCCACATCTAAAGAACTTCTGTGTCAAAACTAAGTTGTGGTTACAGTATGAGAAAGAAATATAGATAATTCTACAAAATTTTGATTCTCTTTAAGAAGTAAGTTTTGCAGTCTACACAACACTATATCTGTGGCCATCTTCTGCATTAATAGCTTATATAATCACATCCCCTTTGAATCCACCTAAAAAGAAATTTTACCAGGAAAGATGGTGAGACATTCTGAAGAAAAGAGTATTGCAAAGATCATCAAGACCACTTTCTACAAGTCATTTATGTATCTGAAATGGCATTAATTTAAATAACCACAGGCATTCTACATTTGACGAAGACTTCTTTCACAGACTTTGAAAATTAACAGGTATCTTTGGGATGTGATTCATTTGATCCCAAAATTAACATCTAAACAAAATCATATGTTGTCCTAGAAGTATCTGTAATCATAATCTTATTATTATTGAATAACTGTATTAAAGTTTCATATATTTTTAATTCTTTTTATTTTAATTATTTGTATTTAACTTATTAATGAAAAGGATACTAAAATCTCACCTTGTTTGGCTTAGCATGTAGCAGAAGCTGAGGGAATTTTGGTGAAGGAAGGGAATAGCTCATGAACATCCCTGGAGAATTAATCTTTTCTGTTCTTCTCTTCACAGAGAAATTCTGTAGCTCCTCTCTGGTTTGTGAGGTTTTTCATGTTGGGGAAAGACACACTTTTAAAGACAGACTGAGAAAAGGTAGAATTCAGTCAGAGTCAGAGCAAGGGGAAGAGAATACTAAATGCTAAATTGTGGAAGAGAGAGCAAACTGTTATTAGATGAAGTTGAGGAGATGAACAGGGGCTTCTTGGTGTTCGTCAGAAGAAAAATACGAAGGATCAGGAGGGGTGGAACAGAAGTGAAAAACTGCAGCATTGTCAGGAGGAAACTGATTATTATCTCTGTGTCAAGAACCCCCAAGTTTTCTAAAAATTTCAGGGGCAAAGATATTTCTGGACATATTTGATAAGCATCAGTGGATGTGCCCACTCAAGTAATCTCAGAAAAGGGGAACTAATGTTGATTACAGGAAGTAAGAGGAAAAGAGTTGCTTATTACATCCAGGAAGGTTGTGGCTCAGTCACAGCTGGAACTCAACTTCTGCATGCAAAGCCAGGATTTATTTTCACCTTCTCTTAAAAAGAATTTCATTATGGGGATCTGCATAATGCAGGTCTCAACCCGTATGGAGAATATCCACCAAAAGGGTCTGAGAATCCTCTCTGGATATGTTCTTAACATTAAGTGCAGAGAGCTGAACAAGCTTGGATTATTTACAAGAATCATAGAATCACAGAACTGATGTGATTTAAGTTGGTAAAGACCTCTCAGATCATCAACCAGCACTGCCAAGGCTACCACTAAATCACGTCCCTCAGTGCCACACCTACACGTCTTTTAAATACCTCCAGGGATACCTTCCCTGGGCAGCCTGTTCCAATGCCCGACCACCCTTCCAATGAAGATGTTTTTCCTAATATCCAATCTTTACCTCTCCTGGCACAACTTGAAGCCATTTGCTCTTCTCCTGTTGCTGGTTACATGGGAGAAAAAACTGACCCCCTCATAGCTGGAAAGGAAGGAACAAATGTCTTAATTCACGGAGCCGTGTGCTCCCACTGCCTGGGAATGAGGGTATCTTGGATCGCACACCAGACTGCACTGCTCTGTGCCATCACTGGCTGACACTTGCTGCTCTGTGCTATTTGGGTGACAACTTGCAAGGTGGGATCTCCAAATGCTGAGGGAAGTTGGAAGTACAGGCGTGTAAGAGAGGATTTTGTTGCTGAAACATGGGCGTCTGTTGCCAATTTTGCTGTAGCATATTTGAGACATATGCATGGTACTAACAGGTATTACACAGCACTGATGGGAGACTCCCCTTCTGGAGTGTCAGATGGAGGCAAGGTAGGACATCCTGCAGTACTTAAAATAACCCTAAATGTCTACATGAAGGGAAATGAATCACATCCCCATTATTACATGCGTGATAACGTCAAATTGCCTGGTCTCAGCTATGCTTCCAGCTCTGGGGATTTACCAGGCATTGTCTGTCAATTGCTTCCTTTTTCTGTTTGATTTGTTCTGGTGTTTTTGCCTGACTTCCTCTTTTTTTGGGGGTACGTGACACTAAACAACAAAGTTTGGGCAGCTGAATGTAGCCCACTGTGTGATGCAGTCACTTTCCTTCAAATTTGATTTCATTTGTCTCAACTTCAGTTCCTGGCACTGTCTTGGGATGCTGTAAAATATTCTGCCTCAACATTAGCTACTGGTTCAGAAGGTCTGAGCTTTCCATTGGTGCTTTGTCATATCTGACAGCCCTGGGTGGCTGTCTCGGATATGTCAGGGCATCTTAGACAGCCAAGAATAGCTCTCAGGGACAGGAATGGACATTCAGCTGTCTAAATGGTAGCCATTTGGTCCACTTTAGGGCTCAATGAAGATAAAATTCAGACAGTTCTATCAAATTTATATTTGACAAGTTTTTTCTCAATCTTGGAAAAGGGCGAACCACCCACTACAGGTCCCCATATCTCTCCAGTGACATGGAGTGACCCTATGGCAGGATTCAAATTCACACACCTAATTGTAGATGTCTACACCTGAGGAACATGTCCAGACTCTTGTAATCCCTGGCAGTAAAATTCAGTTGCCTACAGGCAACCAGAGACATTAGGAATACCTTTGATTATTAGACATACTCATGTGGACCATGTTGTTTGTTTAGATTTACAGATTACACTGAAAGAGTCCTGCAACTCAGTGGATCTAAAATATCTCTCTCAGAGTCAAAAAGAAATCAAGGAGTCTGTGTCATTTGTGTACTCCAGCCCAGATGCTCTATTTGATGAGAGCTTGAACAAAGAAGGCTTTTCAGGACCTGATCTCAGACTGGATCCAGCTGGGATGCATCCTTTGGTTTCCCTGAGTACTGCATTGTGTTTGCAGGGAGGATTCAGCTGGTGCTGTAGGAGAAAACATTCTTTTGTTATGGTACAGGGCCCAGAGAGGATATTTCACTTGGAGCACAAAATAAAAAGTGATCTGGGATGACCCTGCTTGATCAGGGAGGTTGGAGCAGGTGACCCACTGTGCTCCTTTCCAACCAGACCCATTCTGTGATTCTGTGAAAATCGTAAAATATGCCTTCTTTGTTTGCAAGATCTCAGACTTATATAGAAGCACTCCCTCCCTTGGGTTTTTGGGGGGGTTTTTGGTGTGTTTAATTGTTTTTTCCATGCTTGGACATGAGCAGTAGCCAGTGATGGCTGTTTCTCTCTATGTGTGCGTGTGTGTGTTTGTGAGCCCAATGCCATATTTGAAGTCTTTCACCTCATGCTTGTCTGACAGCTGACCAAGTACTGAAAGTGTCTGTCACAGACAGATTTTCAGTGCAGTTCACAGCTCACATAACAGAGGGAGAGGGGAGGGGAAAGACAGTTCACAAAATGTATGAGGAAACGTGTCGGGAAGATGCAGGATCTCTGCACAGACAGAGTGTCTTTTGTCTCTCGGGCAGAATGACTCCCTGGCTCCAAGCCCACCGTGAAGCAAATAACAGAGCACATTCATTATGCCCTAATGTTGCTGCATAACAGTATATTTGGGAATTAAATTATAAGCAAAGGTGTGCTCTTTCACTATTAATTTTTTTGTAATCTCACTTGCCGTTGTCTCACCATTCAATAGGTTCTTTGTACTCACCAAATCTGCAGCCCAAAATCACCTTACTGGAAATAAGTTGCAGTTGCACTGAAAATGTTTCTTCATATTAGTTTTCACTCCATTTCAAAAAGAACAAGGGTTTATTACTGATCAGAATTATGCAAAACAGATGGTATTTTTCTTTTTTATGTCAAAGAATAACATAACCATATTTAGGTATGAATGGTGAGATAATTTTTTAACAAAGTTTTCATATATTAAAGCCTGGTGTCTGGTCTAAGATAATCATATAGATGTCCTGTAGTGATTCCACTGGAAAACACATCAGTGGAGCAGGATTTAACCCACTTGGACAACTAAAGACCAGACCTACTGCTTTCTGGAAATGCTTCGCTGCTACATTGATGGCAGAGATCTTGGGCACAGATGTCTGTCTCAAAAATCACTGAAGTAAAAGACCATAATTTCTTCAGAATACTCAAAATTTTCACTTTCGAATGAAATTTTTCCTTCTAGTTAGGTTTGGGGAGTTTTTGTTTGTTTGTTTTTTTGTAGGTTTTTTAATTTGGTTTTGTTAAAACCAGATGAAACTCCTTTTTATAAAAAATTCCATGAATAAATAATTAAAACTTTAAACAAAGTTATAAAAGAATCTGTAAGTAGAGAAACAAAGAAAAATCACACTCATATTAAATAGTCATGTCAACTATTTTTATAATTATTTATGGGTGGAATGACTTTCACTATTTTGCAAATCACTGTTTGTACCCATTTCCATGCCAGTCCTGCCAGCACTGATAAATGCGCTATTTTCTTCTGAGGTTCTTGACACTTTCTGCACTGAAGTAGTTGCACAACCTTGTGTCAGTCAGCTGCAATGCAACAGTGACATTTTAGGAAGCAGTGGGTCTGCTCAGAAATAGTTCACTCTTTCAGCAAGATAAATCTCCATGATATTTGATATGTCAAGGACAAACTCACTTGGCGTTACAACTCTTCCAGATGACTGATTTCTTAAGTACCCAGCAAAATCTCAGGACCTGCCACTGATTCTGCATTGGTTACCACAGTACCTGCGATTCGTGCGGGTGTGCAGCTATACAGAAAAAATACACAAGAGAAAGGTGTTGCAAATCGAGGTGGGACAAAGAGGTGTGGTGAAAAGAAGGTTCCATCTCATGGTTTATGTATTGTGTGAATCTTATGAGAAAGGAAAATGAGAACCTTCATCAGCATTAACATTAACATCAGCATTAACCCCCACTGGTAAGGGAAAGGTTCAGCAACAACAGAAATACATTGGTCATAAATTGGTTTTCCTGAGGAAACCAGTGCATAAGGACAACCATAGAGATCACAGGGACTGATATGGAGTATCTAGGTCATTCTGCCTTTTTTCCATTCCCCTCTTTCCCCCAAATATCTTGAGTAGGAATTGATTAACTTGATTTTCTTGCAGTCTAGAGATGTTCACAGAAGATGAAAGCTTCTGCTTTTGTTTGTTTGTTGTTTTGTTTTGTTTTTTAACTTTATCTGCTTGAATAACTCCTGCATTTCTTCTCAACACTTTCTGCTCTTCATTTTTCTGACTTTCTTACTGACAGTCTGAAACAGCTTTACTTACCCAGGATAACCTATTTGGCAGTGCCTGTTGGGGGCACACATATGGTCCATGATGGAAACCTCAGGTTTACGTTCTTGAAAATTTCCATACCCTGCTAACTTTTCAAGCTGTCCCCACCTCTGTTCTATGTAAATGCATGTCCTAAATCTTGTCATTTCCAGATCATTGGAGCAACTGTCTTACTGAAAATCCTCTTGTGCCAGTTGTTAAAGTGTGCAGCTGACTTAAAACAGAGAAGTTGATTTTCTGGGGACTGCTCAAACCGTAATGTTAAATATTCCTTGCTGAATAGGTTCACATTGACTATGACTGTAGGCAATTAATATGAGTTTCCCAAATGACAGCCATTTTCTCTTGGTATTTTCTCTTTTTTTGTTGTTTGTTTTTGTCTCAGGAACTATTTCACATGGGCAGACTGAGACAGGTTGCTATTGTGAATCTGCTGCAATGCTTCCAGGTATTCATAACATTGTTTGCATTGCTAAGTGCTGTGAAGGGAAAGTATCAAAGCTCAGGGATTATGCTCTGTTGAAGCTGATTAAACAGTCCCTCCAGTTTGAAGAGTTATGACAAATGAAAACCTCTTACACACAAACCCAAGTTATCCAGGTTGTCTGTTAATGAAACAGATGTCAGTTTGCTTAAATGCCAGGCTTCCTTTTTTTCCTGTTCTTCAAATCCTTGAATTTCTGCCTGAGCAAAAGTTTGGAGTGTACTCCTGTGCGACACTTGTCTTTATGGTAGGAAAATTCCTTAATTTGACTGCTCCAGAATTAAAAAGGGGATATTATATATATATATACACACACCTATCTATATATATGGAGAGAGAGAGAGAGAAATTTCTGCAAAATTGAATCATATTCCTTTGTTCTGGTTTTCATCTGATTCATAATTACTCCACTGAAAAACAAGTATGCAGTAGTTCAGCAGAGGGTAGAATTCATCTGACCCAACAATCTTCTCACCTTAAATCTCCAATCTAACAGATTCTGTAGGCTCCTTATGTAGTAGATGAAGAGAGATGGGCAACTGCAAGAGGGCTGCACATCACTTCTTTGCAGATGTCTGAAAAGTAGGACAAAATACTCTCTGCAGGAGATTCTTTTCATCCAGGGAAAATGGAAAGGCTACACTAGATCATCTTTATTAAAGTTTAGGAATTTGCAGGTAGGAAAGATGTCTTGAATTTTCTTTAGGTGTTCAGAAACCTGGAAAACAAGACATTGCAGATTCAACTGTGATGAAAAGCTGGAAGCATCTTTGTAATAGTAGCATCTTTCTTGAGTTCTCTCAAGTGGTCTCAAGGCAAATAACATTCAAAAAAAAATAAGATTATGAGGGTCTAGCTATTTCAGTAAGGTATTTGACTGGCATACAAGGAGATTCAAAGGGGAAATATTTCTAGCTAAGAAGCAGCAAGACTTAATAGAAAAGAAAGGCCAACTGAAAGATTATAGTACAACTGCAGTGTAATTATAGAGTAAAACAGGCATAGTTAGTTTCTTTAGATTTGGAAATGTGTTTTTAATACAGATAATTTGCATTGTACCACAAGAACTAACCTCCTCTATGTCAATTGCATAACACTCTTAAAGCGTTTTTCTATCAGTGATGCACTTACAGGAACCAGTACAGTGTTTTTAAACATATGTGTGGTTTTACTTCACAAAGTTCTGTTCTGACAAGATAACTGGCAAAGTGTCTGCACCTGTTCCACTGACACTGGCTCATTTGACACTGCTTTTGTACAAGTCCACAGGAGCCATCACCTTTGGGCATTGGGAAGCCATTTCACCCCCAGACGTGTTACTTACCACTTACCACTTTTATTCCTTAAAGAGAGATAAACTCACATATCTTCTGAATTTAAAAGGCCATGACAGTTCGTCCCCTCTCTGTTGACATGTCAGGTAGTTTGCTATGTACCGGACATGGCATTTGGTAGTACAAACATGTGTTGTTTAAAGAAAACAGGCGAGTCAAATCCCCTTCCCCAGACCTGGAATGGATTTGCCAGCTCAACACTGCTAAAGCCACAGCAAATATCCACAAAAATTCCTGCCACCTCTTCACTTACTGTGTAGTCCACTGCTGCAGATATGAGGACAGTTTCTGCGGGTGGTCCTTTTGGGGGCGAGGTGTGTAAGCACAGCTCATTAGTTACCCTTTGAAATTTTGAAGTGATGAGAAGGGAACAAAATCTTTTCTTCATAAGACAAGGAACCTTCTTCTCTGGTACTGCAGCTGCAACCCAAAGGGAGAAACTAATATCTAGTACCTATCTAATTTTCAGACAACTGAATTCCAACTTCCATAAAGTGTTGGGACTGGAAGAGAAATGCTGGTCTCACTCATTTCCATGCCTCATCTATTGTAAGGAGAGCTTAACTGTAGCATAATTCACCACATTCAGAAACCAAGTGTAGGTACTAATAGTACTGAGCAGCACCCAGCTGTTGAAAAGTCATAAAGGTTTGGCACAGCAAAAGGTTTATTCTCCCAGTGCAGGATAATTTTTGTAGTTCAAATGATACCCGGGATCGATTTCTCACACTGTCCTGGATGTTGTTGGTCCATTAAACATGAAGGTTTGACTTTCACCAAACCAGTCCTGGATTGAAGATGATCATGAAGTGTGTCCACTTGCAACTAAGGATTTTTAGCCATAGGAAAAATATAGCTGATACCCAGTATGAGAGTTTTCTTGCTTTTGTCAAGAAAAATTTCTGAAACCGTTGAGACCTCTCCAGAATTAAAGAGCATGGCATACGAATGAGACAGAGCAAGTGTTTCAAAGTATCATTTTGGACACGTCTCAGTGATTCTTATCAGCATTAAGCTGATCAGTCTTGCATACCTATATTCACCTTACACACTTTGATTCTGCTCCAGCACAGCAGATAATTCAGAATCTTTGTACTTTTGGAAATAATATTGTTATACTTCTGCTCCTCTTTTCCTTAAATGCAAAAGAATGCCAAGAATCTGAGACCAATTAGAAAGTTCTTGAGGGAAAAAAACAGACAAACTTACTTTTGTTTTTCCTTGCATATTTTAAATTACAAAACAAAGTATACTTCTCTGCCTAAGGTTTAACGTTCTTTGTAGCAGCATCATTTTGCACATTAAGAAAATAAGGGATAAAAACCACTATTAATTCAAACAATAAAATAAACCACTGAAGGGATTTTGTCTTGTTTGGTGGCTTTAGCTAAAGCTGAATATAGAAGCTGGTATTTTTCATACCTACTGGGAACTGAGTCTAAATCCCTAGAACCTGTTGAATTTCTTAGCCCAGAAATGTGGACAGACAGTTCTTGTATGTCTGCTGAACAAGGGCTTAAAATTTCTTATATCCCTCATGGAAACTGCATTTCTCTGGATCTATAAAACTGGCCACGTAATCAGATTTCTCCCTAAGGAATTAGATCCCCAAACACAGATATCTAATCTTTAAAAAGAAACATGTTCTCAGTCACTTAGTGTACCAAATGTCTCATGAGATATAATGATAAACTTTTACCTTTAGCTAGCTGATTGAATTTTTAGTTAATATATACTGACCTAAAGCCACATTCCTCAGTTCCTTGTCAAACGGGTTGTTGTTTTCAATTCAGTACTATTTGGGGAACTGCTTACTGAATAAAGAAAACTTCCATAGAAGCACAAATTTCCAGCATTATTGACTAATTAAGGCTTTGTCTACGCTGGCAGCTGGGGACTTTAGGCAATCTCATGCCCATATGCACTAACCATTTTACATTGTAAATCTCTTGGCTGGGTCTTAAGTGACAGTCTTGCCTGATGCTGCAAAAAATGTTGGCACGAGGCTGATCTGACCCCTTCATACCATGTGCTTTGAAATTATCTAGGCACGCAATCTGTAAACGCTATAAATCGATCTGCTGCAATCCCACAAGTTCTTGTTTCTGACTTCTTGCAGTTCCCGCAAATCCTTTCTTTTCCTTTTGTCACCCATAAGCATAGACAATCTCAGAAAAACACAGAGAATTCACAATCGGCTGCTAAAAAAGCTCAATTTCACATGCTATAAAGGAAACTGATTCACCTAAACATTTAGTCAAGTAATAAGCAGCAGCAGATCCGTGGTTTATAATCCTTGGGAATGTGGGGGAAGCATTCAGGTTCGCTATGGATAATTCAAAATTGGTCATAAATATCAGATAAGATTTCCCTTGTGCATCATGAGGACAGTGCTTCAAGGCAGCTCATGGCAGAGGCAAAACATTTAACAGGATAAAATAAAATTTACCTTAGAAACTTGTTTTATGCACAGATTTTTCCAAGGCTTTTTGCAAGGATCTTGCTTTTGTTACATGAGCACCTAAGAGCAAATTGAGCCTTATGCGCCTGCGCAATACATATGGAGGAAAAATATTTTCAGGCTAACAGCCTGGAAAACTCAAGGAATGCTAGAATTTCTCAGACCACTCCAGAAAGCAGCCTGGTTTTATTGAGTCCGAAACAGGGCGCTTTTTTTTTTTTTTTGCCATTCTTGACATTTTGTTCAGTGGCTAACAGTAGTTTCAGTCCTTATTCTCTGCAGTTCCTCTCCTTTTTTCTTTCCGCCAGATTTTCTGCATTTCTCACCATCACCACTACTACTTATTCTTCTGATGAAAAGGAAAAAAGATGATTTATAACCTCTGCCTGCTTGACCTCTTTCAGCTCCACAGCATCATGTATACATATATAGTACTATCCACCCTAAATCCTGCTGAAATTGGAATTATATCTTAGATTTTTTCAAGAAGTCTTCCTTTTCTTAGGCAGAAATAGAGGTGCTCACACTGGGGAAGGTAGATATTTACACTAAGAGAACAGCGTGCCTTTCAGGAGGGACTGAATTTCCAGCTGCAAGAGGGAAGCAGGTGGGTTAATCAGACTGGATCTTCTCTTCAGAGGCTTCAATGTGAGCAGCCTTAAACGTGGCCTGGTTAGAAAGGGAAAATTACTGAGCAGGAGAAAACATCTGCTGGAAAATGCTGGCAGAGATATTTCCAGCCAGCCTGTGAGCTGTGAGTCTGGGAACTAAACTTTCAAACTAGAAACATCCCTGACAACTGCATCTGGCCTTCTTAAAGTACAGCTGGGGTTCCCAGAAGCCACAGATATCCTGAGATACCAGCATAGGAAATTGTAACAGCCATTTATCAACTGAAAAAGTGGAAACAGTCTGGTAAAATAAATATGGTCTAAAGGAATCAAACCTATCATCATCTATTGGCTGGTTAAGGCAAAAAACTGATATTAAAAACATCCGTTGGCTCCTTGAAGTGGTGATGTCCTGTGCCTTATGATGTCTCTGTGATAGAAAAAGGACTTAATTTTTATCCAAATTGGAGCCTTTGTTTCTGAGAACCTTTGTTCTTCTTCCCTTCCCTTCCCTTCCCTTCCCTTCTCTTCTTTTCTTTCTCTGCATGTACTTTCTGTGAGAGCCTGGATTCTCAACAGGGATATCTGAGGAATTCCAGACTCCATGAGACTCAGTCCATTATCTTATTGACCCCTCTTTGGTTTCCCTTTCGAGACCAATTTTAGGAATTGTTTTATAATTCAACAGGTGTTATAATATTATAAATATTATACATGAATACAATGAAAATGAGCAGCCATGCAATTTGGTGGTCTGGAAGACACAGAATCTTAGAAAAATTGGGGTTGGAAAGGACCTCTGGAGGTCATTTTGTAGACCCAGCCTGGTCAAGCAGAACTGTCCAAAGCCAGTTTCCCAGATGTCCAGATGGCTTTTGAATATCACCGGGTCACGGTTCCTGGTGCCAGCCTGGGAGAGATGTTTGCCAGCAATCCTTGAAATTTTCCATGGCTGCAACAAGTGTTTCTGGTGGCCACGTGTTGGTTCTACTCAAAAGACTTCTAAGGAAATACCTCAGCTGTCTAGGAGTAACTCAAATTTGAGTTTTATACCTATGTGAGGTAGATGAGATCCACCAACTGGCTAGATGAGCACAGGTTGTAGACTCTTCTCTGAAAAGGAAAAAACATTTTTGAATTCCCTGAAGTGTTGCAAGCTGAACCACCTGGAGAGCTCCCATAAAAGCCTCTCACAAAGGCATATAATTAATGCATCAAAGAGTGTGACTTTATTGAATGACTAATAACAAAACATATGCAAATGCAGGAAGGGATTACCTAAACCTTGGCAATAATTTTTGACTGCAGATGTTCATTCTGAAATGATCTAGTCAAACATTACAGTCGTTTTTTTGGGCAGCCAGCACAGTGGTGGAAATCTCCTGTTTGCACTTCCTTCCGTATGAACAGGGAGGTGAAGGAGAGATGACAAAGTTTGAACCTCAGCCATGTCAAGCAAATCTTCAGATATTTGATAGTTTCTTGTTATTTTTTTAATATAATCTGGTCTCTGATGTAAATTAATATAAAATTCTATTCCTAAATTGATAGATATGGCTTTTCCAACACAGTGTATAACCTATAGTTTATGCCATAACCAAGGCAAATGTTTCCTGTTGCTTAATGCTCCATTCTTAGAGATGACAACAGACATGGGTATTTATAAGCCATAAAATCTCTGATAATATTTCAGAAAACTACTGACTACTCACAGTATTAAAATATTACTCCAGTGATATTGGCTACCGAAATCATTAATTTCCTTTAGTTGGCACTGAATGCACCAAATGATGGTAATACAATATGTGACTTCTCCAATGCTTATAAATATTATAGATGCTTTGCAGAAGTTTCAACACTGTGTCAAAATATTTACTTACTTATTGTGGAATTGGGCTTATAATGAGCTAAAGGATCCTGCCTCATTCATCCAAAATAATTGAAGGGATAATTGAGTGAAAGCAATTTCTCCCAGCCACCTGCATGAGGAGCATTTGTTGAAATTGCCTTTTCTCTGTAACCAATTATCATGCTGGTTACTGACAGTATCGCATCGAACTTCATTAACCAACAGCTCCTGGATCCTGCAAAACTGTAAATGCTTAATTATAATCCCAGTCTACTATGCTTATTATTGCAAACACATCCCAACTTTAAAAATTAGATTTATTAATTGCAGCTTTAATGTTGAATGAAGCAATAGCACTACTAGATTTTTGTAGCTTGTGTTTGGCGTGAAGCTTGTGTGATTGGGCAGGGAAACACTATATTCACAGCTGAAGGGTATTTTTTCACCTTTGTAATATCTCGCAAAACTGAGACTGATATTGCGCTGGTTGACAACCTTGTCTTGCAGCACTTTCACTACCAAACAATTTTGGGAGCCATGGAACTGAAGCAGCGGATGGGATTTAGTTGGCAGATGAAGACATCTATATTTAAGTGGAATAGAATACTTTGGGTTGGAAGAAACCCTTAAAAGTCATCTAGACTGTGACTCCTGCCATGGACAGGGACACCTTCCACTAGACCAGGTTGCTCCAAGCCCTGTCCAACCTGGCCTTGAACACTTCCAGGGATGGGGCAGCCACACAGCTTCTCTGTGCCAACCTTACCCATTCTGCAATTCTGTGATTTATCTGTGTAAATACTGTAGACTTCATCAAAAACATCGACATCATCACAAAAAAAAGGAGTGAGATAAAATCACTTGAAGAGGAGCAGGACACAGCAACAGAATTTATGACTGAAGTATTATGTCATTCCTGTAAATACAGATGTCAGCATCGAAGTAGTTGCTTGATTTCTCTTAGAAGTGAATGGGAAAAAGGTGGCATGATTTGATTCCTACCACAGATTTTGGGATTTCCTGTAGGATGAGTTGAACTGAAATCTGGAAATACCCATGTTCTCTTTTGACCACAATAGGAAGACTAGTAGGCTTCCCAAGGGATTTTCACTTTGTTGTTTGCCAGAAGTGCAGGAAATGCACCTTCAGGGCTTACTTCAAGGGGCTACTGTGCAAGCAAATTACTTGAAGAGTAATATCTAAGTAGAGAACGATTATTCTCTTGTGCTTCCATCTGAATCATGTAAGGAAAGGACAAAAGTTTAAAGAACAAGCTGTTCTTTTTATCTATAAGAGAAATTTCATTGAACATCTGCCTACTAAGTATAAATTAAATATAGTCACCAATATCTCTGTATATATATATGCTTAAATATGTACACATATGTGGGGTTTACGGTTTCCTATTTACTGACATTTTGAGGGGGAGTTTTTGCCCTTTTAATCTCAAAGCTTTTAGTTCAAACATAGCTTTTCTTGCAAAATTTAACTACAAAAAGTTTACAACCCTCCCTCCCCACAAAAAAACCCACAAACCACTCAAACCACATTTTCAAGATCATTTTTGTTAGCGACCTTCTTTCCTTCCAGATTCACGATCATTCTTCATTGCCTTAACGTGGAGAATGGTTCCTTCCAAAACCTGCTTTTCTTTTAGAATTGGGCTGCAATCAGTGCGATGATACACGTAGCAGAAAGCCATTCACCCCATGATTTAGACTCTTGATTTTAATTTTTTTTTAATTCTGCTGCTAGGAAGAAAGAAAAAATCATTAACACCCCCACTAAATTGGTATGTTCTAGAACTACCGGTGCCACTCCTTATAAAAAAAACAAGGAAACACAATTTAAAAGGAGATACCATCATCTGTGCCAGCAACGTGGTGCTCCTATGACGTAGGAATAAGTATGAAGTAGGAGCAGTGACTAAATGACTGAGGTGGAAAAGGAACATCAGATATCCTGGATGACGTCTTGCTTGTTTGGATGAATGCACTGTGGAAGTATTGACACAAAGAAAGAATTCTGGAGTCGTATAATCCAACCTCCTACTCATTGTGGAATTGCGCAGGAATTTTCTCAATGAGAAAAATTAGTTTCGGACCCACCTCTTGGAGTTTTTGACTCTAATAAGGCTTTAAAAAACTGTTAATAATGAGTTATTTCTGTTTAAAAAGTGATTTATTTAATAAGGTATTATTACTCTTTTCCTTTTTCTATATACACAGAAATATCATCCACATATTCGATATCTGAAGATCTTCAAGATATTGTGACATTATTTTATGTAGGAAATTGAATATGGTTGAAATCAAGGTTTGATAACCAGAACAGTAATGTTAGGGGCTAAACTAGATGACTTCTAAAGGTCCCTTTCCCACCCAAACCATCCTATTGTTCTATGTTCAAGGCTAACAACTTTTACTACCTGGATAAGTGTGTTAAAATCTACACTGAAATAATAAAAATGCCAAAGCTCTTGTTATCCTGGTCATTGATTTTAGCTGAACTCAGTGCTGAGCATGCTTTCAACTTTGACCAGTCAATGGCTTGGAGACAGGAAAATATAAATTGTGTCTATTTTTAAGTACCAACTTGTTTCTACAAAGTCAGTGCAAGGAAAACGCAGTCTGTCCTTGTTTAATCACCTAAGAAAACTTCTTGGATTAACCACTTCAGCTGCAGACTCTTATATGATTCCTTTATACTAGGAATTTCTTCACTGAAAGAGTGGCTAGGGATTGGAACAGGCTGCCCAGGGAAGTGGTGGAGTAACAATTCCTGGGAGTGTTCAGAAAATGAGCAGATGTGATATGGTTCGTGGTGATACTCAGTCAAAGGTTGGGCTTGATGATCTTGGAGGTCTTTTCCAGCCTTGATGATTCTATGATTCTCTTTCTTTCTGTAATTAATGGATTGGTCCATTTTAATGTATTGGTCCACAGCTAACAAAGTCTCATCTGTGTTTTTAATAAAGTCAGAGGGTGTTAGCACACACTTTGTTTAACTGTGAAAATAATTTTCAAATATAACATGGAACTTACAAATAATTGGGGGTTATATTTCAAAAATGCTGCTTTCCAACTCCTCTAGTTAACTCTAACATAATTTCAGAGCTGTAGCTGTCTATATTTTGCAACAATAAAATTCCCCAGAGGTTGGTACACCATGCATTTTTACAAATAACCACATAAGTGTCAATTTCATAGAATCACAGAAAAGTTAGTGTTGGAATTCCTGACTGGGTTCATGTTTGACTCCCAAATATGACATTCTCTTGCTCTGTCATTTGAGGAAGCAGACCTTGTCATCATCCTCTGAATGTGCTTTATGTGTAACACAGAGACTGTACTCCACAGAGAATCCTGGGTGCTATTTTAATGTAATAAAGTGTAATTAATGTAATAAATATCAGCAACAGAAGCTCCTGCATGCAGCTGGCAATGTTCCACTTTCCCGTGGCACTTCAGTGACTAAAATACATTGGAAAAAATGTTAGGGAAAGGGCTGTGTTTCTCTTCTTCCTAAATGAAAAGTCGAATGTTTGATGTTTCCAGCCCCAGTACAATCAACTTCTGCTTTTGACTCCTTATTTCATTTTTATCCCTGTGTCCCTTGAGAAACCTGTGCCTTGGTTGCTTGCTCAGTACCCAACTCAAGTTGCCCAACTCAAGCTGGAAAGCGATTCAGCATTGCAGTGGGATGAATAATTTAAGCAAGGTGGTCAGCAGAGTGGGTGGATGTTAGGAAAGAGAGGGAAATATGGATCACTGACCAGGGCTTCCTATTTAATTGTAAAGTTTGGTTAATCTGTAACGACCTTCTCCTCTCTGGAAGAGCTGCTTTATTTTAATGTCATTTTAACTTCTACCTCCATGTAGCCATTTTACACTCTGTACCTATATTGTTCTATAGAGCAACAAACTACTGTGTATACATACATAAATTTATATATCTATACAGAGGAAGAGGGAGAGCAAAAGAGAGGGAGATTTTGACAACTACTAGAATTAACTCAAATATTTCTTCAGCACAATGAAGTCTGGATGAATGGTTCTTCGTGTTAAATTCTTCTAGAACACCTGAGCCTCTAAAAAAAAGTAAGCAATAAGTTTTATCATAATAACTGAATATTAGCAGTTCAATCATGATTAAATTTAAGATAAAATAGTCAACGAAAATCCTCATATTCTATGACTTTGGTGATATTTCTTCCCCTCTCCCATTTTTCTCTCATTATAGCATATCTATGCTATGGCTAAATTTCAACTCATATTTTCTGAGCATGTTTTTAAGCATATATTCCTGGTATAGAGGCTGAGAATTGAACCACTTAAGGCAGGATCCATTTCCTCTACTTCAGACGTGGACTGTACTGCACTTTTAAGTTCTTCATCTAGACTCTTTTTACAGTCAGGGAGAGAGAGCTCCTGGTTGCAGTTAATCTCATCCTAACCAGATGGTTAATAAAGTTTATGTACATCAATTTAAATTTTCTCTCTGTTTTAGTTCAGTCAGTGTTCAGAAAAGAATAACTGTAGACTGGCTGCAGTATCACTGTGAAATAAGTATTTCCTGGAGCACACCTGATTTTGTTTTCTGTATTTCTCTGTCCAGCTGCAGAAAATACATCTGGAAGACTGAAAACAAAGAGAATGAGAAAACTCTGATTTTACCAACCACACTTTCTTCCAAACTGAGACCAGTCCGTTTTTCAATGAACCCACATGCGTTGATCTGGGTTTTGTCACAAAGAGGAAAGTCAAACAGGTGTAGAAACCATCATAAGTTAATTCTTTTACTACTCCATACTTGATTTGAAAGGTAAGACATGTCTTGGAGCAGTATCAGTCTCTACCATGGAGGCTGTACAATGCACCCCACTGTGCGTGCACACATACAAATACAGATGTTCAGGAGTACTTGTACTCACTTGAAATCCCATGTTTGCAGCTGTTAGTGATTTCTCTAAGGCTGTTGTGGCATCTTAAATCTTTTTCCTCTGCTTTGTGCGCAGCTGCTTTGACAGGTCTTAGGCAAAAAATCGCATTTTGTGGCTGTGACAGAAGTGTGAAGGTTTTTATGGAGATCGATGTGATGATGGGTGACAAGAAGGATCAGTGGGGTTCTGAAAGAGGATGTGGGTTTGCAGGAAGTTTCAGGGATGTGAAGGGGGGCTTAGGGGTGAGACCAAGAAGTTACGATGAAGATTTGAAGAGCAGTGAATGATTTCAGGAAGTTATTTCATGAAGAAAACTGCCTTTCTCCGTTCCTTTCCTTTCCTTAACTTCCCCTTGACAGCTGATCACACTGTGATGTCGCAGTGGGACCATAGAACACTCAGGAAACTGGCAGTCTCCTTCTCCCCAAAAAGCACCTTCTATCTCTAACATTCCTTTATAGGAATGTAGAATCATAGTATGATTTAGACTGGAAGGGATCTTAAAGTTCATCTTGTTCCAACCCCTGTGCCATGGGCAGATACCCCTTCCACTAGACCAGGTTGCTCCAAGCCCCATCCAGCCTGGCTTTGAACACTTTCAGGGATGGAGCAGCCACAGCTTCTCCGGGCAACCTGTGCCAGGGCCTCAAGACCCTCATTTCTAAAAATGTATTTTTCATATTTAATCTAATGCTTTCCTCTTTCAGTTTAAAATCATCACTCCTCGTCCACTGCTCATGGTTCTGTCACTACAGGCCCTGGTGAAAAGACTCTTTCTGCCTTTCTTATTGGAAAAGGACCTCTGAACTCACTCCAACAGGTCCATGTCTCCTACACCCAGGCAACCAGGTCTGGGTGCAGTACTCCAGGTGTGGATCTCACAAGAGTGGAGTAGAGCGGGAGCATCCCCTCCCTTGAGCCTCTGGCCACACTTCTTGTGGCACAGCCCAGAAGGTAATCAGCCAGGATTGGCTCCCTGGGACTCTTGGGCTTCCATCACCCCAGGGAAGACTGGGAAAGGATCTGCCTGGTCCTGCCTCAGGACAATGGAGTGAGGAGAAGGGTTGCAGGCAAAGGCTGGAACAGTCCTGGGAAACTGGGCTTAGGGCAGGCGAAGGCATGGCAAAGACCACGGCAGTGCTGAGAGAGACGTAGAAATGTCTCTAGACACTTGCTCTACTGTAAGGCAGCGAAAGAGAAAGAGACATTTGTCTCAGAGTTCAAATTCTGTTTTTTTCTGCATAATCTCTACCTCCAAACAGTTCAAGAGACTGAAAACCTGCTTGGACCTGATGGACTTGAAAATCTACTGCTGTCTGGCTGTTATTCCCTGGGATTTGATAAATTGCATAATAAGAAAATAATTACACCAAAAAGTTTTGTTGCATTCAGGGCCACAGGCTGGAAATGACAGCAAACACTGCTCCAGGCTTCTGGTCTGACCTGATGCAATAGGTGAGGTCAGCCCCATCACTGTCCTCTGAGGCGAATCTTGACAACACTAAAAATTTGGGCAAAGGGGAAAGATGGTTGTGTTAGGCTTTTCCCATTGTGCCTTCAGCTGAAAGACATGGAAAACTTACATTGAAAAACAGGAGACAAGGGAAGCCTTCCACAGAAGATCAATCCTGTAACTCACAGAAAGTTAAAAACAAACAAAAAAAAACCAAACAAAAATTGGCATCTGGAACTATTTCATGTCTGACTCTTTTACACGGAGCAGGCCAAGCTCCAAGGCCCGGTATGTCACATACCAAAACATTCATGTGTCCAGCTTCACATGATGGGATCAGAACATGGATATCTAGCCAGATTTGTGGACAATTTGGCAGTGGTAGTTTCAGCAGCTTCCACTCATTCATTTGTTTTCACAAGAGCCAGATTAACCAGCAGTGCTCACCCAGCACAAATCCATTGCTGATTATGTGATATCTTCATCCAGCACTGCTCAGGAGCCACAGAATGACAGATCAGACAGCTGATGGGTTTCTCTTAAGGAGGTCTCCGAAGATTTGTTGCAACACACGTATTTCAAATTCCATCTACCCACTGGTGTCTTCCAGCCTTGGTTCATCTTCTTGCCTGCTTCCACAGCCACTGGAAACCAGGACACAGCTATTTAATACTGAAAACTTGGTGTAGAAAGTTGTGGAAGCAGAATTGAACTGAACAGCTTAGATAACAGACACACCCAAACAAAGGGAGAAGATCCAGTGTGGAATCACAAAATCACAGAATGGGTAAGGCTGGAACAGACCAATGGTGGGGTCATCTGATCCAACCTCCCTGCTCAAGCAGGATCATCCCACAGCACAATGCCCTACTCATTATTGCCCACTTCACAGTAATGGTTTCCATTTCTTATTCGAATCACATTTTGATTCAAATTCTGCCAAAGGCATCAATGAAGACTTATTTCTGTCCACAAGGCCAAGGCCTCTGATGCACAGACACCCTGGATGAAGGTCTTGTAATTACATGAGGCTTTTAAATTCTCTTAAGTCACTTTTAGGGCAACAAAATTAATGCCCAAGAAAGCTCTGAGATTAGCTTATTCTTAGTTATCCATTACTCAAGGAATGCTGGGCAAAATGAAATGGTGTGGAATAAGAAAATCTGTATTCAAAGCCTATACATACGTTGTTTTATGCCATACCATTGTGCTTAATCCTCTGTTCAGTAAATCACACTGCAAAAATAAATTGGCATAAAATAAAATATGTTCTGAAAAGAAGTAGGAAGTTCCTCCTGACTGACAGCGGCTTGCAATGCCAGGGCTTGTTCTATATTCATACTTACAAAATGCAGATTATATTTCTCTCGTGCTGGCAAGCCAATAACTAAGCTTCACTGCTTTTGGCATTCACTAGATTTTTGTCATACCTCCCTAATATGCCTTAAGGGTACTTGTTGATACCAAGAATTGAAACAAAGCTTATGCTTTTGGTTGCCAAGTCACTTCAGCCAGATGGAAACATAAATCTGGAGCCAGAAAATATTATTACTGTTATTTGAATTTGGAATGTAAATGGTGGCTTTTGTCTTTACCATGTAAATGTTTCTTCTGCTATGGAAAAGTCTAACATGAGAAAATATCTATCTCCTTCAGGCTTACTTTGTTGCTGCCGTAGCAAGTTGGCTTGAATATGTTGTGAGGCCTATGACCCAGCTATAAAATAAATAAATAATAAATGAATGTTCCGTGTTCCTTTATGGAATTTATTTTCTCTTCAGCTGAGGAAGTAATAACAATGAATAAAGGGTGCAAGACAAGGCCAGACAAATCACAGCAGAGCAATGCACATGTATTTAACACAGAAGGATGAACATCCCTAAGAGTTCATCTTGGTGCCTTTAAATCAAGACTGGTTGTCTTTATGGAATATCTGTTCTCATGCAAATTCAGGGGGGTTTAGGATAATACAGTGGTATATTGATATTAAGATATTATTTCTGTATTGCACAAAATATGTTAGAAATTGTAACCATCCCTTTATGTATCCATGAAATTACAAGGTCAACAGTAAACGTTTTACTTTGTTGGGATTGTGCTCAGGACCTCTGTAAAATAGCAGTACTTTCTGATTGTTTGTGACCTTCTAATATAAATGCTATTTTCCTCCATAATTTGTCTGGGAAGATGTAATGAAAGGAGAAAAGTGATGTGAAATAGAGCAAAGTATTGGTGCAACAACTGAACTGCTTCAATAAAAGGAGTTGTTCCCTCTGTTTGAAGTACAAAAGACACTGGGGTACTGTTCTGAACATCAAGACTTTTTTTTATATTTACTCCTGAGACAGGAAATGAAAATTATCTTCAAAATATAATAATTAGCCAATGTGTACCATCATGGAATCACAGAATCTCAAAATCACAGAAACTGAGAATGGTTTGGGTTGGAAGGCACATTAAAGATCATCTATTTCCAAACCCCCTGCCATGGGCAGGGACACATTCCACTAGACCAGGTTGCTCCAAGCCCCATCCAGCCTGGCCTTGAACACTTCCAGGGACGGGGCAGACACAACTTCTCTGTGCAACACTGTGTATTATTTAGCAGAAACTAGCTGGGTTTCACAGAGGTCATCTGATACTCCACAGTGTCAGCTGAGAAGGGTGAAGCCTTTAGCAGCTGTTCTTACATCAGTGTAGCCAATGCAGCCTCATCCTATCACACCAGGACCTCCTTATGCTCTCCAGGAGACACTAATCGGATTGACACTTCCAGCCATCCGGGCTGCAGTATCAGCTTCCCTTGTTCTACAACAGGCAGCAGTGAAATAACCAGCTTCATTAAACTTTCCCCTGTGTGGGACCAGTCTGGACTTCATCGCTGCAGAGTGATGGCTCTCAAGAAAGGTGCCATATTCTTTTCAGATGTGGACCTGCCCAAGGAAATAAAAACTGATGGGCCCGCACTGTGGGAAACACCAGCCTCCTGATTTAAACTTTGCAATTTCATCTTCTGTCAAGGCCAGTGAGACTGGAGAGAAACAGCATCAGTCAGGCCGAGACACAACCTAAGAGAAAAAATGAGAGTTGAGGAGAAATCAGTGATGCTTTTACGTATTCCTTGCCTCCTATCAAATAAACAACAGGAGCACTGGAGACTTTTCCTAATGCACATGCATCCCCGGGGATGGCTGTGCTGCTTGGGATACGTGGGCCCGGTGGTTCCGTAGCATGCTGGGTCCCCAGAGCTGCAGGACCCAGGACCCAGCCCTCTCTCCAGGGTGCCCAACCCCATGCATCTTGCTGGCTGCTGTCCGAGCCGGGAGCCAGATGGTCTGGGAGTCTGGAAAAACACGAGGACCGGCTCTTCCAGGGCAATCTGCATACGTGCAGCCTTTCCAGGGCTGATCCGAGCCTTCCAGCCTGAGCAGCCCCGATGGAGCCTGGCCAGTGCCACTGTCAAAAGGCGCTGCTGTGACAGACCAGATTGTCCCTCACTGTCAGCAGCTGTCAGGGTAGTCGGGGAGCGCCTTTTGCTTCGGGATCACACGTGTACCAATATTGCTGAAAGAATCCAGTGCACAGCTTCTCTCTCTTTTTTTTTTTTTTTTTTTTTTTTTTTGGCTTTATTTGCTTTTTTTGGTTTTTTTTTCACA